>JAJOOR010010847.1:0-47129 GCA_036250505.1 Solanum acaule
TGCACATGAGTATGAATTGCATGTAAACTACTTGATATGATGCGGTGAGCATGCCTTTAGCTTGGAGTTGATATGTATTCCTTGAATATATGCATTTGAGTATGTTTTTATCTTGGAGTTGATGTTCCCTCCTCGGATGTTAGCTTGGAGTTGATGTTTTCTCCTCGGATATGTTCATTGCATGCATGATAGGCTGTTAGATTTAGTTTCACCCCTTTTATGTGCACATGAGTATGAATTGCATGTAAACTACTTGATATGATGCGGTGAGCATGCCTTTAGCTTGGAGTTGATATGTATTCCTTGAATATATGCATTTGAGTATGTTTTTATCTTGGAGTTGATGTTCCCTCCTCGGATGTTAGCTTGGAGTTGATGTTTTCTCCTCGGATATGTTCATTGCATGCATGATAGGCTGTTAGATTTAGTTTCACCCCTTTTATGTGCACATGAGTATGAATTGCATGTAAACTACTTGATATGATGCGGTGAGCATGCCTTTAGCTTGGAGTTGATATGTATTCCTTGAATATATGCATTTGAGTATGTTTTTATCTTGGAGTTGATGTTCCATCCTCGGATGTTAGCTTGGAGTTGATGTTTTCTCCTCGGATATGTTCATTGCATGCATGATAGGCTGTTAGATTTAGTTTCACCCCTTTTATGATGTTTTGATTACGTCTTAGCTTGGAGTCGATAGTTCCTCATGGTTATATGCATTGCATTGACGGTTAGGTTGTTAGTTCTTCTCCTACTCTTTTCGTACTAGCTTGAATCTCATTCGAGGAAGAATGATCCCTAGGGGGAGATATTGTAACACCCCAGATTTGAAAAGGGTAATAAGGCAAGTTTCAAAGATTTCAAGTGCCAACCACGGCCCATGGATGGGACCATGAACTGTGGGTATGGCTCGTGAATTGTGTGATGAGTCTGAGATTTTGACTCATTTACGGCTTAAGTGTCCTCAAATGCCTAATTTATACTCTAAACTGATGTTAAAGTGTTGATTTGCAACTATGAAGGCTAAGGAGCAAGGCAAGGACAATACCGGGAAAAGAAAGGAACAACAAAACTAAAGATCGCCAACCTCACTCAGCAATCCACCTAGTGTCCTCCTTACTCACCGAAAGTTACAGTATGTCACTTCTCAGATGAGAGAAATTGGGCAAAGGAAAATCCCTATCGGTGACTCGACGATTGGATCAGCGAAGAGGAGTTAGACTGTTAATTCTTACAGAATAATTAATGATGATGCAAGCAACACGGCGATCCAAAAGGGCAAACGACTCATCGCAGAATCCATCGGCGATCCGATATAGACCGCCTAAAGTCACAGTGCACAGAGGATGAAAACTCAAGACAAGAAGGTGATGGACAGGAGCAATTGGTGACTCACCGACGAGTTGGCGAAGCATGACTTACCTCCCCGAATTACCCCAAAGGCCAAATTTTGGAAGGATATAAATTGATTTTTTGAAATTTGAGAAGGCATCCAAGCATTGTGAAAACTCAATCTTAGAACGAAAGACCTATTCTTGTTTAATTTTGAAGCATTTTCAAGTTGATTTTTAATTGAAGCTACCTTCAATCATTTTAAAGGTTTGGAAATCAATACCCTGCCATGGAGAATGTCGTAGGTATTGAATTCTTACTTTTTATGATGACTAGCTAAAAACCCCTTTCTTGGAGGTATGACCATATGATTAATTGTCCAATTTAGTTGATGGGTGTTAGTGATTATTGAGTTTATTACTATTTTGAAGTGGGTTTGATCTATAGCTATTATTAAATTGATAAATTGGAATGTTTATTTCAATTGCACTTAGTGTTTTATGCTTGCTTAAGAGAGAGGTGTAAAGCCATGGCTATAAATTAGCGTTTGTAATAATTGGGTTGTTGTGGTTTCAGCTTGAGAGAGTGAATTCTAAATTCAATTCTACCCATCTAGCTTGAGAGAGTAGATAAAATGAGGTATTCGATTGTTTATCATGTTAAGCCTGTTGAGGTTCGAGAGAACTCACCTTAACCGTAATAGTTGTTCGAGAGAAAACTATTACAGTTGTGGTCCAGCCTACCCACTAAGATCTAGAAACCCTTAGTAATCGTTGATCACCCGTTTAGCGAAATTGACAAGTAATCGGTCCTACCCCCAAGTGTCTCTTAATTACTTGATTGCTCCATTGTTGGTCATGATTGTTTTAGTTCCTAATTGACAACAATCTCCCTCATATGATATTTGTGTCACCCTTTCAATTTGTTTAAGTGTCTTCGATAATCTCTATTCCTACAATCGATTGAATCACATTTGCAACTTCATAATTGAATTTGAACTTATACCGCTCCCTGTGGGTTCGACCTAACTCACTTGTTAGGTTTATACTAGATAACAATCGCCTGCCCCTAGTATTGGATGAGGTGTAGTTTAGCGTTATCAAAATGGCGCCGCTTCCGGGGAGTAGTGTTGTTTAGAATTCTCTTGTTGAAGTTTAAATTGTGATCACTTTGTGTTATAGTTGAAACAACATACCTTTTTGTTGAGAGTTGTTTGTGATCAGGTTACAAAATTAGTACAAATGAAAGCACCGTGAACCAACTTAATCACCAAGATGATGGTGGTGATTTATTTCATGCCAATGAAGCTTTATTGAGTGGCGTAGGTGCTATTCACCTACCTCCGGTTGAGGATCATGCTGCATTCCATGTGACAAACACAATGCTGCAACTCTTGCAAGCTAAAGGCATATTTGGGGAGCTACATCATGAGAATCCCCATGAGCATACTCAGAACTTTGTGGAGATATGTAGTCTGTTTTCACTCAAATATATTTCTCAAGAATCAATTCGGCTCCGATTGTTCCCTTTTTCTCTAATGGGGGGGAGGGAGGGAGGCGAGGGGCAACCAAGTGGTTAGTAGGGTTACCGAGGGACTCCATTTTATCATGGGAGGAGCTTATCGAGGCATTCTACATAAGGTTCTTTCCACCCTCAAATGGTAAAATTGCATAAAAACATACAAAATTTCAAGCGAGTAGAAGGGGAACTTGAGTTGTAAGTAAAAAAAAGGCTAACCAGCTTTTGTCCAGGAAGCATAACAAAAGATCCTAGGTCAATTAAGGAGAAAATGTTGGAACTTCATGGGTAAGGATAAGGTAATGGAATTGATATTTTGATAGAGTAGCCTTGCCTTCCCCACAGAGGAGATAGACTGGTTTATAAAAGGTATCTTCTGGAACTAGAAGAAGGAATGTAGTATTCATGAAACATGGATGAGGTTTCGAAAGTTGCTATTACAATGTCCTACTCATGGGCTTCTGGGTGACGTGATACTTCAATATATCTACCAGTGTTCAAAATCAGTGAACAAAGGAGTAGTCGACTAACTGGCTCAGAGAGGAATAATGTTACAATCATTTGAGGTAGCCTCGTCCCTTCTTAATGAAATGAGAAAGATCAATCAGGCATGGTACACTCAAGAGGACCAAGTTTCTCCCTTAAACTTTAGGATGACAATAGAGCAACTTGACAAGGAGAAAGAGAGGGACACGAATATTAGTAAAATGATGTCCCAAATGGAGTTGTTACAAAAACAAGTTCTAGAGAAGGTTGGTGAAACCAAAGAAGTCAGAAGAGTGTTTAGACTTGAGGAGGGTTCTCACCCGAGCTACTTAAAGAAGGGTGGGAATCAAGATTGGAACTTGCATAAGGAAGAAGAGCGGAGATGATACTATAAAGATTGGACTGAACATAATGATTCTTAGAGGAGAGAAGAGAGTCATGAAGAGTACCACACACAACCAAGTGACAATATGAGATCAAACTGTAGTTCGGGTAACCTACGAGTGGATGAATTGTTGTCACGTATCCTAGACAAGGTTGAAGGATCTGATGACATGCTTAAGGAGATGAAAACTGATTTCTCATCATTGAATAATAGAGTGAATTCTCACGCAGATGCAATAAAAACACTTGAGGGTAAACTGAGTCAACTTTCAGCACAAATGGAACCTAAGGTATTTGCAAGGGGTGAGGTTGAGTGTGCAACAACTCTGAGGGCTGATAGTGACAAAGATTTGGCGGTTGTAACTCAAAGTGGAAAGATAGCAGTCGATACTATGAGGAATAATAATGGGATGAATGCTCATGAAGAAGAGAACGATATCGATGAAGAAGAGAAACTCGTTCAACCACCAGGGAGCGAAATGCTCAAAGAGAACGAGGACAATCCTAAGCAAAGCCCCACAGGCGAGTTACAAAAAGATAAAGAAAAGGCTACCTCAACTCCAAAGATAGTACAACCTCTACCCAAAATAGTTCCTCCATTTCCTCTATGTCTTAAAAAGAAAAATGAGGATTAAAAGTTCAAAAGATTCCTATCCTTGTTCAAGACACTTTCTATAAATCTTCCATTAGTGGAAGCATTATGGGAGATGCCGGGATATGCAAAATTCATGTAGGAGTTGGTCACCAAGAAGAGAAGTATGGTCTTTGAAACAATCAAAGTTTCTCATAATTGTAGTGCAATCATGACTAGTGAGATTATTACAAAGAAAGAGGATTCGGGGGCTTTCACTATCCCATGCACCATTGGTGTGCTTCAATTTGCTAAAACATTGTGTGATTTTGGGACAAGTATAAATTTGATGCCCTACGCAATCTTTAAAAAGCTTGGGCTGGGTGAACCAAAATCCACAACAATGCGGCTTCTTATGGTGGACCGGTCGATCAAACACCCTGTTGGAATACTATATGACATATTGATGAAGGTTGATTAATTCATCTTTACGGCTGATTTTGTTATTCTTGACTGTGAGTTTGATGGTGAAGTTCCTATTATTTTGGGTAGACCATTTTTGGCAACCGGAAGAGCTCTAGTGGATGTTCAAAGTGGGAAGTTGATGTTCCAGCTAAAATAGACCTTGGGCTATCATCTGTTAGCATGTGATACTCCTCATGATTGTCTTCTCTCTTCCAAAAGTCATTTGGTTAGCCCAACCTTGATTGTATTCTCTCTGTTCTTCTTCAATAAGTGTATTCCAACCTTGATTCCCACCCGACTTTAAATAGCTCAGGCAAGAACCTTCCTCAGGCCTAGACACTCTTTTTACCTACTTGTTCTCGTCAGTGGTTTCTAATACTTGTTTCCTCAACAACTCCATTTGAAACATCATCTTGCAAACATTCTCATCCCGCTCTTTCTCTTTATCAATTTGTTCCTTCTTCAACTTGAAATTCAATGGAGATACTTGGTCCTCTTGAGTGTACCAAGCCCGATTAATCTTTGTCATTTCGTCAAGAAGGGTGGATGCTACTTCAAATGGTTGTAACATTATCCCTCTTCGGAAAAGCTGGTCAGCTACACCTTTGTTCACTGAGTCTAAACTTCGGTAAAAGAATTGTAGTATCACATTACCCAGAAGCCCAAGAGTTGGACACTGTGACATCAACTTTTAAAATCTTAGCCATGTTTCATGAATAGGTTCCCCGTCTACTCTCTTGAAGTTCTGAATATTGTCTCGCAACTTCACCATCTTCGAGGGTGGAAAGAATCTTATGTAGAATGCCTCAGTAAGTTCTTCCCAAGACAAAATGGAGTCCCTTGGTAGATCTGCTGGCCACTTGGCCGCTTCCCCCATCAAAGAAAATGGAAACAGCAGAAGCCGGACTAATTCTTGCAAGATATTCTTGAGAGAGAATGGGCCACATATGTCCATAAAGTTTCGAACATGCTCATAAGGATCTTCATGATCCAGCCCTCCGAATACACCTTTCATTTGCAATAGTTGCCGCATCGTGTTAGTCACATAAAATGTAGCATATCCAAGGACCGGAGGTAAGAAAATACCACCTACGCTACCTAATTGAACTTCATTGACATCATTTAAGTTGCCAACATAATCTTGGTCGTCCAATTGGTTCACGGTGCTTCCGTTCACACTCATTTCATCACATATTCTCAAACAACCAACAACAAATGCAAAACAAAATAAGTTGATCCAACTACACTAAAGATTAGATCACAGTTATACTTCAATAAGAGAATTTTAAACACCACTCCCCGGCTGCGGCGCCATTTTTGATAACGCTCAACTACACCTCATCCAATACTAGGCGTAGGCGATCTCAATCTAGTATAAATCCAACAAAGAGTTGGGGTCGATCCCACAGGGAATCATACAAGTTAGAATTGAGTTACAAAGTGAAAGGCATGTTCTAATCGATTGTAGGAATAGAAATTATCGAAATCATGTAACTAAATCAAAGGGTTGACAACAATTGTCAAATGGGGGGTTAAGGTTTGTCAATTGACAACTAAGAAAAACAGAGCAGTAATTAAGTAGATAAGGGATACTTGGGGATGTGATCGATTAATTGCCAATTTCGCTATACAGGTGATTATTAATTGTCAAAGTTTGCTGGGTATTCATGGGTAGGCTAGGCTTTAGATGTAATAGTCATCTCTCGATCAACTACTAGGAATCAAGTGAGTTCTCTCGAACCTCAACAAGCACATACTATGAACAACCCATTACCTCAATTCATCTACTCTCTTGAGCTAGAAGGTAGTTTCAGATTAAGATTGACTCTCTCGAATTGAACCCATAACAACCCAATCACTACAATCATCAATTGGTAATCTTAACTCTAAGTCCTCTCTCTCGAACAAGCATAGAATACTAAGGGGTCGTTTGGTAAGAAAAAAAATAACGCAGGGATTATTAGTAGTGCTGGGGATTAGTAATGAAGGGTATATTTTCTTATCAAGTGTTTGGTTCATTGCTTTTGACCTCATCTTGTGTTTGGATTAAAACTCTACAAAAAGCTTCTTTCCAATTATATCCTTTCATTATTATGAGATTTTCTATTTTATGTAATCGATCACGGTGGATAATTGTCGAGACAATATTATTTTTTTATGACCTTCTAACTAGCTAGGAGAAACAATTTTGTTGTCATGTTTGCGATTTTATCACTTGAATTATTTGAGGGTAAACAATTATTATCTTAATAAATTAATCACTTAAAACGTTAATTTTTAATTTAGAATAGATAGATCATCTACTTTAAAACTGAAAAGACGATAAAAAATAGTAAAATCGAATAAATCATCTACATTTACACATAAAAAATACAAGATGTAGTTTTAATATGTATGTAATTTATAAATTGTTCAAGTTACAAATAATTAGAAACCACATATAAATCAACAAATAATATATTAAATTAAGATCACAAACGTCATGTGGTGATATATTTGTCTTTTCAATTAGTAAATGTTAAAGAACTCACATTTTAAATATTGTATTGAAATGTATTGCATTTATTTACTAACAAACACTTCTCTCTAAATAATAAAATTTGTAAGTTAATTTGTTTAAATAAATTTTCTAGTACAAATATAAAACATAAAATCAAGAAAATAAAAAAAATGATTTGAGGGATATTTTTGTCTTTACATAAATAATCCCATGGTATTAAATCCATATATAACTAATACCACCAAATGGAAGGTATTAGTAATACATCCTATAATATCATGTAGGGAGTATAACTAATCCATGGATTAGTTATACTTGGGCCCAAAAATTCTACCAAACATAGTACTAAATAATACCATACATAATACATGAATTATTTCTCCTAATACCTCCTACCAAACGACCCCTAAGTTAGAATTGCATTTTCCAACTACAATTCATAAATTGAACCTCAATTACCAATAACACCCACTTCCAAACAACAATTAAATCAGTAATTACTAATATCCATAAGCTAATTAAGGCAATTAATCACATAATCACACCCCCAAGATTGGGGGTTTTAGCCACACATCAGAAAAAGAAAGAAATCAATACCAATTACGTTCTCCATAGCTGGGTATTAATCTTTGAGTCTTTACAATGCTTCAATTTAGCTTCAACTCCAAAACCCAACTCAAAATCTACTAGAAAAACTCTTCAAAACTAAGAAAAACAATGTTTTCGTTCAAAACTCTGACTCTAACAATGATAACCTCCTTTTTCTCTTCTTAAAAATCAATTTATACATTCTCAAAATTAGGCCTTTGGGGTCGTTCGGCGGTATAAGTCAATTGTCGCCGAACAAGTTGGCGATGCGCCAAACGCTTCTTTCCATCGCCTTTTTATCTTGCATTATCACCATTTTGGTACTGTAATATTAGGTGGTCCAGGTCAGGATCACCGACCTGATCGGTGATTCGCCATTTGTTCTTTCTTATCGTTGTTTTTGCATATGTCTTCACCAACAGTTCTGTAACATTAGGTGATTTGAGTGGATGTCGCCGATCCGTTCGACGGTTCGCTGAAAGTTCAAATCCATCGCTAAGTTGGCTTCTCCCCCGGGCTGGCAGTATGGAACTTTAGGCGACCTGAAGTGCCACTTGGTGAGTTGCCAAGTAGCTTTGGCGATTCTCAGCTTTCACTATCTTCAACCTTTTTCATCTTTTTCCCCGGTTTTTCCTTGCCATGCTCTTTTGTCTTTATATCTGCAAATTAACATTAAAACATCATTTTAGAACACAAAATAGGCACCGAGGACACTAATACGATGAATAACAAGCCCTGAATGAGTCTATATCCAAGACTCATCAACGGATCCCCTTTTAAACTTGTTTCTCAGAAAGGTTAAAAATTTTGGCAAAGGCAATAGAACCACTTTATCTGTTGGGGTTATCACAACTAATGTAACTGCGAGTTGTTTTAACTCTACGCATCTGGACTCCGGCAAGTAAGAAATTGGCCCTTCTACTAGTTTGTGATAAGGGAACTCACTTCCTCTAAGTTTTAATATTCTTGTAATGACTATATGGATATGTGCTTCCATGAGAAAACTTCTTGGAGCTTGCTTGCCTAATCCAAAAACACATTATAAACAGCCTCCACTTTTTTCTCCAAATGCTTGTCTACAGGCTTTCCATCATCCCGACAACTAGAATCATCAACAACATGACCAAATTTATCAACATTAGAGTTCCAAAACACATACGGAAATAACATTGCAACCTTATTTAACAGTCAAAAACCCAATCTTTTATTGTGTACAGGTTTTGTTGAGGGAACTCTGGAATGAACCTAATAGAACCACTCTTTAAAACTCTGAGAGGAATGGTGCACAATGCCATATATCTCTGAAACAATTGGCCCATAGTAATCATCTTCACACTATCTCTACTATAACGAATGGCATGCACAGTTTTTTCAAAACCTACATTTGCATATTCAAAATTTGCCAGATACTAGTTAAACAAGCTCATCTCCTCATCATTCATTGCAACACCAAAATCCTTTCACAAAGTCTCTGATTCCTCTCCAAGAGAAGCAACCTAGGATAACTCTTGCCTGACCTTGCTTTCCTTTTCCAAAAGTTCGTTGTAAGCAACCTCCAATTTTTCATCCAAATACTCATCTACGGACTTTCCATCAACACGATAGAGTGGTCATTGGTCGCTTATCTTATGAAGTGTATACGGCAATTGTCATGCCAACAGAACAAGTGGATTCCCTAGTGTACCAGTCAAAGCATTCCCTACTAGATCAGCAACTTCCACCTTATTCCCTCCTTCCATATTTTTTGTATACACCATTCCACCTACATGTTTTCATCCCTCCAAAACAATACACTCAAACCCAAATAACATCAGTTGCCTTGCAGCCGCCAACCCAACAAGACCTGCCCCGATAAAAATCATTATGCCTTTACTTGGCCCAGCTGGAATCCTATTCTTGATTGACAGCGCCACCCCAAAATTAATATACGCATATGATAACAAAAATTTATAGGCAAAATCCAATAACCCACTACACCGTTTAGGTATAACATCACCAAACATATCCTTCTTCACCTAAATTAACATGTTTTCACGCTATTTTGTAATAATGTGATTCCTAATTAAAATATAGTTACATTTCTTTATCCCGCTGACTACACTAACAACTTCAACTTCCATTTCCTCATCTGTTAACGAGTCAGATGGAAACCCATCCATTAACGCAACTAAAGCCTCAGAAGTTGGCTCTTTATTTAAACAACTAATCTCATCCAAAACAACTCCCCTTCTCGAATTCTTACTTCTAACCACTTTAGAATCAACATTTCTATAAGAAAAATCTAAAATTTGCACTCGGGTTTTGCTAACTTTAACCGAAGGAGATAAAGAAACCAATATAGATTGTTCTTCATTGATATTGTCGAGAAAACAACTGGATACCTGATCCAAAGACTGTTTACTATCTAGCCTACCTTGTCTTCTCTTCATGTGGATAGATATATAATGGAATTGTTTTGGGATTGAACCGAAATTAGGGTTAGGATTAGAATTTTGGAAGTGAATTGAAATTGGGAGTACAACTATTGTTCGGGTTTTAATTAGACAAATGAATTGGGAATTGGAGAGGAATTGTTTTTATCTAAATTCAAGCATTGGTGATAAAACTGGGTTTCTGTCATTGGCTCTATTTCTACCCCTCCTAATCATAATGTTAGAGGAAGAATATTGGTTGATGGTAGCTCTATCCATCCTTCAACTACTTTTGAAGATAGCATGGGTGCATATGCTTTGTCTTTCATCTCAAATCAAGGTAGTTGGTAAAAGACGATATTGATGAAATTCGCATTGATGTTATATGTACTCAATAAATAGATCCATGTCAATTCCTGTATGCGAACTTTTTCTGAAATAACGCGTTAAAGAGTTCCACAACAACTCATATGGCACTCTCTCAAGAAATTTAGTCTCACTACTAAAGTGAAGATGATGAGATATTGTGTTGTCCTTTTATTTACAGCATAGTCAATGATAACTACAATATATTTTGTATGATTGCGTTGTAAGAGCTCTGTTTTAAAAGCCACCTAGATTTATGAAGGTGCGATTACAGTTAACAGATCTGGCTTGCAGCTGATTAGAATCAGATCATAGGTGACAATCAACTCTTTTGCTCATTGTCTCCAAACGTTGTACATATTTAACAACTCGATCAGTGGGTTGAAACTGGTGGAAGAAAGGACTCGATTTAATAGGTTATCTAAGTTCTTGGTGAAGATCTTTCTCCCTTGTCCAAGTGAGAGGAAAATGAAATCAATGCACTGATAGCGAATATCGATCCAAAAAAAATTATTCGAGTAGTTCATTCTTTTTCTAATGAGGATCGAACTATGTACTTTTCTATTGTGCATGTTAATCCATGAGAAAGATTTTGCTATTACTAGAAGATTAACAAGTAACAAAGTCTTTTTACATATATGGTCAATAATGATAAAGAGCACATTATGTGTGGCATGTTCAAGATCTGAAAGGACTCACATTGAAGAGTGCGCTGAATGTGCTCTTTATCATTATTGACCATATATGTAAAAGGACTTCGTTACCTATTAATCTGCTAGCAATAGAAAAATCTTTCTCATGGATTGACATGCACTACATTAAAGTACATAGTTCGATCCTCATTATAAAAAGAAAGAACTACTCGAATACATTTTTGTGGGTCGATATTCGCTAACAGTGCACTAATTTCATTTTCCTCTCACTTGGACAAGGGAGAAAGAGTTTCACCAAGAACTTACCTATTAAATCGGGTCTTTGTTCGTCCAGTTTCAACCCACTATTCAATTATTTAAATATGTATAGACCTTGGAGACAATGAGAAAAAAAGTTGATTGTCACTTATAATTTGATTCTAATCACCTGCAAGCCACAGCATCAACGTTGATAATCAGATCTGTTAAAATCACACCGTCATAAATCTAGGTGCTTTTTAAAACAGAGCCCTTACAATGCAATAATACAAAATATATTATAGTTCTCATTGACTATGCTGTAAAAAAAAAGAGGACAACACAGAATCTCATCATCTTCACTTTAGTAGTGAGACTAAATTTCTTGAGAGAGTGCAGAATGAGCTGTTGTAGAACTCTTTAACGAGTTATTTCAGAAAAAGTGCACATACAAGAAATTGACATGGATGTATTTATCAAGTACATGTAACATCAATGCGAATTTCTTCAATATCGTCTTTTACCAACCCCCGTGATTTGCGCTGAAAGACAAAGCATATGTACCCGTGCTATCTTCAAAAGTAGTTGAAGCATGGATAGAGCTACAATCAATTAATATTATTCCTCCAATACTAGGATTTAGAGGGGTAGAAATAGAGTCAGTGACACCAACCCCAATTTTATCACCAATGCTTAAATTTAGATCAATAAAATTCCTCTCCAATTCCCAATTCATTTGTCTAACTCAAACCCAAACAGTAGTTTTACTCCCAATTTCAATTCACTTCTGAAATTCTAATCCTAACCCTAATTCTGGTTCAATCCCAAAAAAATTACATCCTATCTCTATCCCCATAAAGAGAAGACAAAGTAGGGCAGATAGTATACAGTCTTTGGATTAGGTATCTAGTGGTTTTCTCAGTAATATATGTTGATATATATGAATAACAGTCTGCATTGATTTCTTCATCTTCTTCAGGTAAAGTTAGCAAAACCCGAGTGAAAAATTCAGATTTTTCTTATAGAAATGTTGATTCTAAAGTGGTTAGAAGTAAGAATTCAAGAAGGGGGGTTGTTTTGGATGAGATTATTTGTTTAAATAAAGAACCAACTTATGAGGCTTTAGTTACGTTAATGGATGGGTTTGCGTATGACTCGTTAATAGATGAAGAAATAGAAGTTGAGGTTGTTAGTATAGTTGGCGGATAGAACATTGTTACTATATTTTAATTAGGAATCAAATTATTACAAAATGGCGTGAAAACATGTCGATTTGGGTGACGAAGGGTATGTTTGGTGATGTTATACCTAAACGCTGTAGTGGGTTATCGGATTCTGCCTATAACTATTTGTGATAATATGGGTATATTAATTTTGTGGTGGCGTTGCCATCAAGAATAGGATTCCAACTGAGCCAAGTAAAGGCAGACTGATTTTTATCGGGGAACGTCTTTCTGGATTAGCGATTGCAAGGCAACTAATGTTATTTGGGTTTGAGGTTATTGTTTTTGTAACACCTCTAATTCGAGAAGATGGAAAGCGCAACTTTCTAGGATCTAGTGTCAGAACCAATGGAAGCCACCGACGGACCGTGTGTCAGACCATAGACCATAGGTGGAATCCCGTTGTTGAGTCCCAAACTTAAAGGGAATTTTAGCATCAAAAGATAAGACCCATGGTCGTGGTCCATGGTCCGTTGATGGATCCACAGACCATAGGTGGGGTCCTGTCATTGGAGTCCAAGACTCAGTGGTCTCTGATTCCACCCACCGCCGACCAGTACGGTCCGTGGTTGGACTTACGAATTGTAGGTCTGGCCGTAGGAAAGGTTAGCAGTTATTTAGAAGAAAATGGTTATTAGGTCAACTTCAAACAGTCATATATTTTAGAATGAAATGAATTAGATGGCCCATGACCTATCAAATTAAAGATTATTGAATCCTCTTTTCAATGCCACTGAGTTTGCTAAAATCCAAGCTCGGAGTAAAAAGTTAAGCTCGTTTTAGTGAAGCCTTGTCAGGTAGGCCACGAACCATGACCCAGTTGACGGCCAGTGGTTCAAACGATGGCATGTTAGTCCACTCGTAAGTGGCACTTCATCAACTTTAAGTTAGGGTCATTTTTGTCCTTTCCCTATGCGTTGGGGCACTTAAACTACATTGTTTGATGCCTAAACTACGCCATTTTACTCAGTCTAAGCCTAATAACCTAGTCAAACATACCCAGAACCCTCATTCTCCAAAAATCATCCAAATTATACAAAAACAAGAGAAAAAGGCACCAGTTTCTTTCAAGAACAAGCAATAGTGTACTTTAAAGTTCTACCCCGAAATCCAAAGGATTTCTCCGTAGATTTTTTCACCAAGTGTGTGGGATTTCACTAGTGCGTTCCATTCATCCACTAGGTCCCTAGAATTCAGTCAGTTCCTTGATTCCACATAACTTGTTTAGACCTAGGGTTTGTAAAATCTTGGGAATTATGGTGATTTCAGCTGCTATAGTATCCATAATCTAAATAACATTTTTTCTTTGAAACGTTGCTTAATTCATTATATAAAACTGAGAACCCTAGTTTATGTAAATTATCTTAATTTCATGAACTATATATACTAGGTTAGTTAAACAAAAAATCATTCTCCAGATTTCAAATGTCACATTCACAGTATATAAATGTTGCATTCTCAGTTAGCATGTCAGTATTTTGAGCTATTCAGTATTTAGTGCATTTTAGCTCCATATGTATTTAGTTGGGAGTAGAATTAGCACCGAGTTGGACTAGGGTTTAGTGTACCCTCATAGGCCAAGAGCTACGTGCCCGCGTAGGATTATAAGTCCCTTATGTTGGGCATCAATATTAGTGATCACGCCACAGTCATGCCTTTATACCCCTGCAAGGTATATTGGGTCCTCTCGATGGGGCATATACATCGGACTCTTCGTTTAGCTCACGTGGTTTATGTCGGTTAATAGCAGCTCCCATAGTCAGACTTTTAGTGCATTGACCAGGTTTTCCAGTATTTACTTCAGTAATCAGTTCAGCATGTAATCTTCATGATTAGTACCTGGTCATTATATTCAGTTTATTTTTCTGTTATATTTCAGTATTTATATATTTGCTCAAATTACATCATTGCTCAGTTATGTATTATTCAGCTTATATATTTTTTATTCATCTTAGTGTCTCTATCCTGCATGCTCAGTACATTCCAAGTACTAACACATACTTTGCACTACATCATTTCATGATGAAGGTTTAGGCACTCAACATCTAGATCACGCTTAGATCGATTCTCGATCTAAATTCAGTAGCTTTAGTGGTGATTCCTCATACTTCGAGGAAAATAGACATGCTTTCCATTTTAGTCTTTATTTCCAGTTTTAAGTTTTGTTAGAGTTAGCTGGGGGCATGTTCTAGCCACTCAATTCAGTAGAGGTTTTTCAGACATAGTAATAGATCCAACTTGAGTTGTTAAGTGGTTGTCATTTATCATTTAACTTTTAGTAAGTTTTATATATTCAGACTAGTTGGGTTTTCCCTATTTCAGATATTCACTATTTTAGCTTCCACATAGTATATGTTTTACTCAGTTATTTTCAGTAAGCTTGATATATGTCATACTTAGGGTTAGCTTGGGGTCACTCGTGATCCTAGGTCCTATGTTACGTCTAGGGGGTAGCCTCAGGACGTGACAAACTTGGTATCAAAGAATTAGGTTCAAGAGTCCTAGGGTGTCTGAAAGCCGCACTAAGTAGAGTCCCTTTCATAAGTGTGAAGCACGCCACATCTATGAGGGAGAGGCAATGAAGTGTTTTAAGAAAAACTTCACTTTCTTTGCTATTCTTATCGTGCGTGAGGTATGATTCAACTTCTCTTTCCTAATCCATCGATATGTGTTTCAGATCATGCCTCCTCGTAGAGCTAACACATGGATTGTTAATGCACGTAATGCTAAAGCAGTCCCTCCCATCCCGAACCATGAGGTTACGAATGTAGAATTTCAGAATGCGATCCAACTCTTGGATCAGAGTGTGGCCAAACAGAACAATCACCAGGCTACAGTTCCTGCAAACACTAATGGTGGATCAGCTGTAGCTAGGGTTTGAGACTTTGTTCGTATGAATTCGCCAGAATTTCTAGGGTCAAAGGTTGGTGAGGACCCACAGAACTTCATTGATGAGGTTAAGAAGATTCTTCGAGTAATGCAAGTGACTGGTACTGAGAGTGTTGAGTTAGCATCCTATCAACTTAAGGATGTTCTTCATATTTGGTTCATGCAGTAGAAAGATAACAGGAGTGCGGATGCAACTCATGTAACTTGGGATTGTTTTATAGGAGCTTTCCTAGACAGGTTCTTCCCAAGGGATTTGAGAGAAGCTAAGGCACAAGAGTTTTTGAACTTGAAGCAGGTTTCAATGTCGGTCCAAGAATATGAGCTGAAGTTCACCTAGCTCTCCAGGTATGCTCCCCACATGGTTGCTGATCCAAAGGCACAAATGAGTAAGTTCTTGTTTGGGGTATCTGATCTGGTGAAGACCGAGTGCAGGAATGTTATGCTTCTAGGGGATATGGATATCTCCATAATAATGACTAATGCTCAGCAGGTTGAGGGAGATAAGCTTAGGGAAATGATTAGGGATAACAAAAAGGCCAGAATAGGAAATTGTGAATACTCACAGCAAAAGTCGGGCGGTGGGAATCACCCACAGTTTCAGCAAAGGTGTAGGCCCTAGCACCTTCATCAGCTAGTGCTTCATCCCCATGTTTGGACAGGATCTGAAAGGTAGGGCATGAGGCTCTAAGTCATAGGATAGTGCTTCAGGTAACAGAACTTTCCCAACTTGCCCAAAGTGTGGTCAGAACCATCCGGGCGAGTATCTAGCAGGCATGGAAAGGTGCTTTGGGTGTGTCAAGTCTGGTCATAGGTTGAAGGATTGCCCTTCTTCCAAGCAAGGACAAGGAGGTAATAGGGCTCAATCTACTACTTCAATAGCGCCAGCAGGTCACCCCATTGAGCAGGGTGCCTAGTCTGGTACAGGTGGTGATCAGCGCCAGAACAGGTTGTATGCTCTCCAAGCTCGCCAGGACCAGGAAGATTCTATTGATGTGGTCACTAGAACGTTACGAGTCTTTCATTTAGATGTTTATGCATTGTTAGATTCAGAGGTTACACTATCTTTTGTAACTCCCTATATAAAAGTAAACTTCGGTGTCAGTCTAGAAACTCTCTCAGAACCCTTCTCAGTCTCTACTCCAGTTGGTGCCCTAGTTATAGCTAGACATGTATACAGAAATTTCCCTGTCATAATTTCCCAGAAAGTCACCTCAGCAGATCTTGTAGAGTTAGAAATGGTATATTTCAAAATCATTCTAGGCATGGATTGGTTACATTCCTATTATGCCTAAGTCGATGGTAGAACTAGGATCGTTCAGTTTCAGTTTCCAAACGATTCAGTCTTAGAGTGGAAGGGTAGTAGCTCAGTGCCTACAGGTCGATTTATCTCTTACCTTAAGGCAGAAAGATGATCTCCAAAGGGTATATCTATCATCTAGTTTGAGTTAAGGATTTAAACTCTGATACCCCCAACTCATGAGGCAGTCCCAGTAGTAAATGAGTTTCCAAAAGTGTTTCCAAAAGATCTTCCCAGAGTTCCTCTAGAAAGGAAATCGACTTCGAAATAGATCTCCTCCCAAATACCCAGCCTATTTTGATTCCTCCTTACATAATGGCTCCAGCCGAACTTAAGGAATTGAAAGAGCAGTTGAAAGACCTTCTAGATCAAGGCTTCATCAGACCCAGTATCTCTCCATGGGGTGGTCCAGTGTGGTTCGTGTGTAAGAAATATGGTTCTCCGCGAATGTGCATTGACTATCGGTAGTTGAACAAATTCACGATCAAGAATAAATATCCTATCCCTAGGATTGATGACTTGTCTGAACAACTCTAGGGTGCTAGTTGCTTTTCTAAGATATACCTCATATCCAGCTATCATCAGCTCAAAGTCAGAGATAGTGACATTCCAAAGACAGCCTTTAGAACTCGGTATGGTCATTATGAATTTGTAGTTATGTCTTTTGGACTAACAAATGCCCGTGCAGCTTTCATGAACTTAATGAACATGGTGTTCAAACAGTATTTGGACTTGTTCATTATCGTCTTTATTGATGGATCCTCATTTATTCTCAGAGTGAGGAGGAGCATACGACTCATCTGAGAGTTGTTCTACAAACTCTCAAAGATCGCCAACTATTTGCTAAGTTCACCAAATGTGAATTGTGGTTACAATCTGTCACTTTCCTTGGTCATGTGGTATCCAGCGAAGGGATATGAGTGGATTCTCAAAAAATTGAGGCACTACAGCACTATCCCAGACCCACCTCTCTAACAGATATCAGAAGTTTCTTGGGTTTGTCCAGTTATTACAAGAGGTCTGTTGAAGGATTTTCATCCATAGCTTCCCCATTGACCAAGTTGACTCAGAAGAAGTTCAAATTTCAGTTGTTAGATAAGTGTGAGAAAAGCTTCTCAAAACTGAAAGACTAGGTTGACTACAACTCCCGTCTTGACTCTACTAGATGGTTCAGACGGTTATGTGATTTATTGTGATGCCTCTAGGGTCGACCTAGGTTGTGTGTTGATGCAGCGAGGTAAGGTTATAGCTTATGCGTCTAGACAGCTTAAGGTCCACGAGAAGAATTACCCGAATCATGGCCTCGAACTTGCAGCCATAGTATTTACCCTAAAGATTTTGAGACATTACTTGTATGGTATTCATGTTGATGTGTTTATAGATCATAATAGCCTCCAGTATGTGTTCACCTTGAAAGAGTTAAATCTTCATCATAGGAGATGGCCTGAATTCCTTAAAGACTATAACATAAATGTGTTTTACCATCCGGGTAAGGCCAATGTAGTGGTTGATGCTCTCAGCAGACTATCTATGGGTAGAGTAGAACATGTTGAGGAAGAAAAGAAAGAGTTAGCCAAAGATGTTCACCGGCTTGCTCACTTAGGAGTTTGCCTTACAAACACATCATATGGTGGTGTGATAGTTCAGAATGGATCAAAATCTTCATTAATAGCGGAGGTTAAGGAAAAACACGAAAGTGATCCTATTACTTCAGTTGAAAGGTGCAGTTCATTAGCAGAATGTTGAGGTTTTCTCCCAAGGGGGAGATGGTATGCTTCGTACCAGAATCACTTGTGTGTTCCTAATATGGGTGAGTTGAGGCAGCAGATCCTTACAGAAGCTCATAACTCAAGGTATTCCATTCATCCAAATGCCACTAAGATGTACCGTGATCTACGGGAATGTCTTTTGGTGGAACGACATAAAGAAGGACATAGCAGACTTTTGGCTAAGTGTCCTAACTGTCAACATGTTAAGGTAGAACATCAAAAACCAGGAGGTATGACTCAAGAGATTAACATTCCTACATGGAAGTAGGAAGTGATAAACATGGATTTTATTACGAGTTTACCTCGTACTCGCAGATAGCATGACTCCATTTGGGTGATACTGGATAGAGCCACTAAGTCCACTCACTTCTTCAAGACTACAGATTCAACAGAGGACTATGCCAAACTCTACATCAATGAGATAGTCAGGTTGCATGGAGTTCCCTTGTCTATCATCTCAGATAGAGGTCCTTAGTTTACCTCTCATTTCTGGAAATCCTTTTAGAAAGGTCTTGGTACTCAGTAAATCTCAGTACAACATTTTATCCACAAAGAGATGGTCAGGCAGAACGTACCATTCAGACCTTAGAGGACATATTGAGAGCTTATGTGATCGATTTCAAGGGTAGTTGGGATGATCACCTACCTCTCATAGAGTTCACATATAATAATAGCTTTCATTCCAGTACTCAGATGGATCTATATGAGGCACTATATGGGCGTAGATGCAGGTCTCCAATTGGTTGGTTTGAAGTAGGTGAATCAACCTTGTTTGGGCCAGCTTCAGTTCGTGAGGCTATGGAGAAATTTCAACTCATCAGAGATAGACTAAAGACAGCTCAAAGTCGTCAGAAGTCCTATGCAGATGTGAGGAGAAGCGACTTAGAGTTTAAAATTGATGATTGGGTTTTCCTGACAGTGTAACCGATAAAGGGGGTGATGAGATTTGGCAAGAAAGGAAAGCTCAGTCCCAGATATGTAGGTCTATAATAAATCCAAAAAAGGGTTGGTAATGTGGCTTATGAGTTAGAGTTGCAAACAAAATTAGCAGTGGTTCATCCATTCATTCACATTTCCTTGTTGAAAAAGTGTGTGGGTGATCTGACATCGATAGTCCCATTAGAGAGTGTGGCTGTGAAGGATAGTCTCACTTACGAAGAGGTGCCAGTTGAAATTCTTGATTGTCAAGTTCGTAGGTTGAGAAATAAGGAAGTCGCTTCGGTAAAGGTTTTGTGGAGGAGTCAAATCGTAGAAGGACCTACTTGGAAAGCAGAGGCATCCATGATAGCCAAGTATCCACAACTCTTTTATTCCTATTATGTTTTAGCTTGAGGTAATAGTTCCTCTCCAGTCTCTCAGTTTACTTTTCTGTAATTCAGTTTCAGTCTCTTGTTCCCTCAGTTATTCTTGCATCTCAGCATATTTGCATGTTCATGGAACTCAGTTCAGTTAGATATCAGTTTCTAGTACTTAGTGGTAGGGATTGCAACTCCTTCCCTCCATACTCAGCTTGTTTAGACTTCATTTGAGGACGAATATTCCCAAGGAGGAGATATTGTAACACCTCTGATTCGAGAAGATAGAAAAATCAAGCTTTCGAGGGACTGGTGTTAGAACCAATGGAATCCACTGACAGACCATGTGTCAGACCACGTACCGCAGGTGGGGTCCCATCGTTGAGTCCCAAACTTAGGGGAATTTCAGGATCAAAAGATGAGACATATGGTCATGGTCCTCGATCTGTTAATGGACCCATGGACCATAGGTGGGGTCCCGTCAATGGGGTCCAAGACTCTGTGGTCTCAAATCACACCCGTGGCTGGCATGCTGTGGTTAGACCTACGGACCGTAGATCTTGCCATAGGTGAGGGTCAGCAGCTATTTAGAGGAAAATGGTTGTTGGGTCAACTTCAGATAGTCATATCTTTTAGCACAAAATGAATTAGGTGGCCCATTACCTATAAAATTAAAGAGTCTTTCCAACGCCACCAAGTTTGCTAAATTCCAAGATCGGAGTAAAAGGTTATGCTAATTTTAGTGAAGCCCTGTCAGGAAGGCCATGAACCATGACCCAGTTGACGGGCAGTGGTTCAAACGATGGCGCATCAATCCACTCATGAGTGGCACTTTGTCAGCTTTAAATTTGGGACGTGTTTGTCCTTTCCTTGTAGATTAGGGCACTTAAACTACATCGTTTTACTTGGTCCAAGCCTAATAACCTAGTCAGACATACCCATAACCCTCATTCTCCAAAAAACATCCAAATTAGAATGAAAATAAGAGAAAGAGGCGCCAATTTCTTTGAAGATTAAGCAGCAGTGTTCTTGAAAGTTCAACCCGGAAATCCAAAGGATTTCTTCGTAGATTTAGTCACCCAGCATGTGGGATTCACTATTGGGTTCCTTTCATCCACTAGGTCCCTAGAATTCAGTCAGTTCCTTGTTCCACAAAACTTGTTTAGACCTAGGGTTTGTAAAATCTTGGGAATTATGGTGATTTCAGCTATTATAGTATCCATAATATAAAAAGAATATTTTCTTGGAAACGTTGCTTAATTCCTTGTATAAACTCAGAACCCTAGTTTGTGTAAATTCTCTTAGTTCATGAATTATACTTACTAGGTTCGTTAAACAGAAAATCATACTCCAGATTTTGAATGTCACATTCTTAGTATATAAATGTTGCATTATCAGTTAGCATGTCAGTATTTTGAGCTATTCAGTATTTAGTGCATTTTAGCTTTGTATGTATTTAGTTGGGAGTAGACTTAGCACCGAGTTGGACTAGGGTTCAGCGTACCCTCATTGTCCCAGAACTACAGGCCCGTGTGTAGGATTATAAGTCCCCTCTGTTGGGCATGAATATTAGTGATCACACCACTGTCATGCCTTTATACCCCTGGCAAGGTATATTGGGTCCTCTCGATGGGGCATATACATCAGACTCCACGTTTAGCTCACATGCTTTATGTCGGTTAATAGTATCTCCCACAGTCAGAGTCTTAGTGCATTGACTAGGTTTTTCAGCATTTACTTCAGTAATCAGTTCAGCATGTTATCTTCATGATTAGTACTTAGTCATTGCATTCACTTTAGTTTTTCAGTTATATTTCAGTATACATATCTTTTCTCAGATTACATCATTGCTCAGTTATGTATTGTTCAGCTTATATATCTTTATTCAGATTAGTATATATATCTTGCATGCTCAGTACATTTCAAGTAATGACGCATACTTTGTGCTACATCATTTCATGAAATAGGTTAGGGCACTCAGCATCCAGATCACGCTTAGATCGATTCTCGGTCCAACTTCAGCAACTTCAGTGGTGAGTCCTCATACTTCGAGGACAATAGACATGCTTTACATTTTAGCTTTTATTTCCAGTTTTTAGTTCAGTTAGAGTTAGCTGGAGGCATGTCCTAGCAACTCAATTCAATAGAGGCTTTTCAGTCATAGTAATAGATTCAGCTAGAGTAGTTAAGTGGTTTTTAGGTATCACTAAACTCTTAGTATGTTTTATATGTTCAGACTAGTTAGGTTTTTCCCCAATTTTAGATATGCACTCTTTTAACTTCTGCATAGTAAATGTTTACTCAGTTATTTTCAGTATACTTGATATATGTTAGACTCAGGGTTACCTTGGGGTCACTCATGATCCTATGTCTTGTGTTATGTCTAGGGGGTACCCTCAGGGCGTGATAGTTTTGGAGGGACGAAAGCGTGTTTGTAGAAGGGTGTATACAAAAAAGATGGAAGGAGGGAATAGCATGGCAGTTTTTTATGTAGGAGGGAGTGTTTTGAGAGGTACACTAGGGAATCCACATGGTTTTTTGGCACAACATATTTCGTATACACTTCATAAGGTGAAAGACCAATGTCTACTCAATCATGTTGATGGAAAGTCCGTAGACGATTATTTGGATAAAACGTAGAGGCTTCTTACAACGAACTTTTGGAAAAGGCAAGAAAGGCCAGGCAAGAGTTATCTCAAGTTGTTCTCTGGTAGAGGTATTAGAGACTTTGTGAAAGGATTTTGGTGTTGCAATGAATGTTGAGGATATTGGCTTGTTTAACTAGTATCTGGAAAATTTGGAATATGCAAATGTAGGTTTGCTTTCACAGCTTTCCTTAATAGTTTGGGACCAAGATGACCCCTATGATATGGGAGGGGATCACTGCTTCTTGCCAGGTGGAAATGGAAGATTAGTTGATGCCCTGACTCAAAATATGCGTACTATTTTTGGAAAAAGTGTGCATGCCATTCGTTATGGTAGAGACAGTGTGAAGGTAAATTATTGGGGCCAATTATTTGAGGGAGATGTGGCATTTTGCACCGTTCCTCTTGGATTTTTTAAGAGTGGTTCTATTAGATTCATTCTAGAGTTCCCTCAACAAAAGTTGGACACAGTAAAAAGATTGAGTTTTGGACTGTTAAATAAGGTGTCAATGTTATTCATGTATGTGTTTTGGACCTCCAATGTTGATATATTTGGTCATGTTGTTGATGATTCTAGCTTTCGGGATGATGGAAAGCCTGTAGACGAGAATTTGGATAAAAAAAAGAAGTGGAGATTGCTTATAATGTACTTTTGGATTAGGCAAGCAAGCTCTGGCAAGAAGTTTTCTCATGGAAGCACATATCCATATTGTCATTACAAGAATATTCAAACTAGGAGGAAGTAAGTTCCCTTACCACAAACCAGTCAAAGGGTCAATTTCTTACTTGCCAGAGTCAAGAGGCATAGAGCTAAAGCACCTCGCAATTACATTAGTTCTGATATCCCCAGTAGATAAAGTCGTTCCATTGCCTCTGCCAAAAATTTTAGCCTTCATGAGAAACAACTTAAAAAGGGGATCCATGAAAAAGCTAAAACTTTGAACAAAAAAAAAGAAAGGGCATACTAAAGGAAGGAAATATGAAAGAGGAACCTTAAGGGAAGGACTCATACCTGACTATTTTTTACTTGACAGTGGTTGCTCTTCACTTTATAGCACCTGACTATTTTTTACTTGACAATGGTGCTCTTTACTTTACAACACCTGCAAACGACATAAATATGAAATGTTAGCCTCAAGTATAATATACGCTACAGCTACAAACGATATAAATATCAAGAACAATAAAATCAGCATGTAGTTGAATTGACCAAGAGAAACAAATGACAAAGACAACTAAAATATTTAAAAGTAAGCAATGAAACAAAACAAAAACCAAAAACAAAAGAAAATGCAGAAACTAATTTGAATTGACAAATAAAGGAGAATTATTTGTACTTTAATGAAGATCTACAAAATCTAGTAATACGTATCACGGACAATTATTGTATTCATTTTTTTAGTTTTTAGTGACAGTAGATTTACGGTAAAGTTAAACTGTGTAAGTAGCTAAAAGCAGTATCAAGGAATACAAAAGAGTCTATGAACCTACATTACAAGATTAGCTCTCCTAGGTAATTATTTAAAGGTATGTCATGCACAGTAGTGCGTTTATTCTTCATCTACATATAATCCTTATAGAGCTTTAAACAAGGAAATAAAGTTTGGCTAGACGTTAGTTATCAACTTTCTTTTAGCGCTAAACAAAAAGATGGTGTTAAAACAACTATATTTAATAATATATTTTCTAACTCTAATAGGTAAATATAGCCTTAGGAAATGACTATTCAAATGACCTTTTATTGTTGCATATGAATGTGGTCTGTATTAGTAAACATTTCATACTTTTAAATTTCTCAACTCTTTTGCACATGAATGTGGTCAATATTAGTGTATCAATCAATATAAATTTTCAATTTCTTTATCTCTAAAGAGTAACTACGAAAATTAATGCATTGGTCTTGTAAGGATAAATTATACTTTTAAGGGTAAAATGGTCAGTCAACTTTTGGAGAGCTTTTTGGACTTTCAATATTTTACTTTAAATATTCCCATTTTAGTCTTGGGGCATGCATGTAGCACATCTACCGTGTTGCAAATAAGTAAATATTATTTTACAAAATCACGTGAATATTATTTAAAAATGTGTTTGATCTACTAAGTATAAAAATTAAGAATGATTAATGGTTATCCTATTTAGCTAGCTCGATGAAGGAGACAACACACCATCTCATAGAAATCCACAAACGCTTGATAGTAATTTTTATGTTTTGGTTTTGTATTTACACGATTCATGTGCCAAGGGTCTATTGGAAATAACCTCTCTACCTCCCAAGTAGGGGTAAGGTCCCCGTACACACTACTGTCCACAGAGCCCACTTGTGGGACTACACGAGGTATGTTGTTGTAGCAGTAGTACCTATTACACCTTTTTTTTTTAGAAAACAAATTTACATGGAAAGACTGATTCTTAAAGATCGAACAAATTAAAAGATTGAAAAATATTGTCACTTTGTCAAGATGAATTGTGTGAATTACTTTTCATAAGTTTTATAGCAACAAATTGTGTTACAATATCTCCTCTCAAATTCATCATTGTCCGTTTAAACCCTAGCTATTTGAGAAAACCCTACTTATATTTGAAATCATATACCCTTGAATATATTAATCTTGAAATACGACACATTTTCAAAATTAAGAATGTGATTTTTTTAAAAAGATTGAGTTCAACACACTTGTTCATTATATAAAGCTTTACTGATTTTGAAACTTAAAATTACTTAATGATGTTAGTTATTATTTAATCTTTTTGAATCTATTTTAGGGCCTAGAAAAATATCCTTTATTATGTTCTTTTACTTCTAAGTATGTGCTTGTAATAGACACAAGTACTTGCACATAACATCAAAAACTAAATTTACACTTGCTCGTTAATTTTACATTGTTGTCTATTACAATGTTTCCTTAACTTTTTGTACAGCCTATGTGTGGGCATATCATGAGAGGTAAGATTAGAAATGAAGTTATTCAGAAAAAGGCGGTAGTGGCCCTCATGGAGGACAAAATGCGGAAGTGAAGATGAGATCGGTCAGTCATGTAAAGATAAGATGTGTAGATGCGTCGGTTATGAGGTGTGAAAGGCTGGCCATTGTAGAATTGAGGATGGGTAGAGGTAGGCCAAATAAATATTGGGGGTGATGTGACTATGCATGATATTGCATAACCTTAGCTCACCGAGGACATGGTCCTTGATATGAGGGTGTGGAGGTTGAAAATTAGGACACAAGGCAGGTAGGCAAGCATATTTCTTCCCCATTCTCATTGAAAAGTCAAGGGACACACATATAGAGGAACTGAGGGTGTTTTTATAACCATAGAACCACTGAGGTGTAACCTGCTATGTATATTGAAAATGTTATTGATGTTGTCATTGATGATCCAGACTTGCCATCTATACAAGGTAGAACTTCAAATCACCAGTTTACTTTGTTCAAATAATTGACTTTAGAGTTGTGGTCTTTTGATGTACTTGTGATGAAAGAGTGATATTAATAAAGTCCTTTAGGTCTTATTATTCATTTAAGTTGTTGATTATTAATATTCTCCTGATGCACTTGCAATGAAAGAATGATATTAATTATTCCCAATTTTAGTGCTAATGTATTTGAGTTGTGTATTGCAGTCCTTTATCATGTCAGGGTCTTGTTTCAATCTTGTTTATTACACATGAATATGCTTGAGTTTAAGGTTTATTTTTTGTTCTGAAATAATGTTTGAATATTGTTAACTCTGACTAAGGTTAGTTTAGTTGTGTTCTATTTCATCCTTGTAACTATGTGTTGTTTGATGAAGTACGCAATTGAAACTCTCTGTGGTTTTACAATTAAGTAGAAACTAGCAGCGTTAATTATACAACATAAGCTTGATATCAGTTAGTGTTTTTTCTAATGAACACAACTAGGGTACCAAAATGAGCCCAAATATAGGTAATCCATCCAACCCGTCCAAAATATCATGGGTTGGGTTCAACATAATTTGAATTGAGTTCAATCTCAACCTATTCAAGTTTTAATCCATTTTAAAAGAATCTTCAACTTAGCCCAATTTAATCTCCAATTTCAACATGTTGAAGACTCCTATATTTGTATTGATGTAATGTATGTTCTTATATTAAAGGTATTAATTACTATCTATATATATCTTTTGAGATTTATGTATCCATTAGTAACTTCATTTTTAGCCCATTTGAGCCCAAATTAAACTTAGGTTGGGGGGAGGGTGGGGGGTCAAGACCCAATCAAATTTTGTACTTCAACTCATTTTAATATCTTCAATTTCAACCAAACCTGCCCATTTGACCCCAAATTAAACTTGGGTTGGGGGGGAGGGTGGGGGTCAAGACCCAATCAAATTTTGTATTTCAACTCATTTTAATATCTTCAATTTCAACCAAACCTGCTCATTTGACTCCCCTAAACACAACACAATTTTTTTACAAAGAAAAAATGGCTTATAACGCATTGCTCTTCATTCTAATATGTTGATCCGCTTTCATGCATTAGCACTAAAGTGCACCTGAGGAGAGAAGAAAATATAATCATAACATCCAAGAAAAAAGTATTCTTATAATTATTTTTGTGACATCATTTGATATTCGGAATGCACTAGCCTGATTAATCTAGATTCTATAGCACTTGTATTATTAAAGTGTTTTTTGCTTGTCAAAAATCCGAATTCTACAATTGGTAGGTTTCTTCTTCTTTTTTCAGGATTGGTAGGTTTCTAAATTATTAAAACGCAAAAAGTCGAAATTGCTCCAGAACTATGCGAAATATATCACTTATACCCTTCGTTACATTTTGGGATCAAAAATATCCCCGCCGTTATTCCAAGAGACCACAAATACCCTTAAGAGTTAACACCCCAAATTTTTAATGGCGTGGCAAGCCATGTGGGACTGATCCCTTCACCTAAGCTGTCAACTAGGATTCCCACTAATCCATTCTTGCTAACCCATCAATTCATCTTCCCAAATCAAATCCTAGTTTTGAGAGAAAAAATAAATCTTTTCCATTAAAGTTTCAAGCAATGGGTTTTTTAGTTTAGTTTTAAAGAGGTTTCCACTAATTTTTATTTGTTCATCAGGTTTTTAATTTTGAAGATAGTTTCCAAGAAATGGGTTTTTTAGTTTAGTTTTCAAGCAATGGGTTATTTAGTTTAGTTTTCAAGCAATGGGCAAGATGAATAAGGTTCTACCTGATCAGAATTGATACGGCTGAGAGACCAAGAAGGTATAATTTTAGTGGTCCAAAAGCCATTGACAGTCGTCGGAGATGGCGGTGAGGCGGTGGCGGTGGAGGCGTATTTCGCGCATAGGAGGTTTGGGGAAGGGATGTGGAAGAGGTGTGGAGAAGTAGGGATTGAGGAGTTTAGTGTGGAATTAGGGAAGAAATATGAGAGGAAAGAAGAGAGGCCTTCCAATCATGATTTTGTTCAAGATATTAGAAATTTTATCTCCAATGGTGATTGAGATTGGGATTTTTTTTAATTTTCCTTGTTCTTTTATTATTTGATTTTACTATTACCTGATAGTTTCAAGCAATGGGTATGGTCATGTTTATGCATCAAATCTAGAGAAGGAGCCTTATTCTAAAACCAAGTTAGCTAAAACCAGACAGGAACAAAATTACATTGATTCTTGTTACAAGTTACAACAAACAAAATCTTTATTTTTAGACGGGAGATTAAACAATTTAGCTAACCTGTTATGGTTTTAGGGGTGTAATGTTTAGACTTTTTTATGCAATTAAATTATCACTTACAGAATTCATGAAGAAAAAAAAGGCTCAATGATGGTAAGGGTACAATGAATAATGAAGGGGAATTTAATTTAATTTGGATAGATGAATTGATGGGTTAGTAAGCATAGGTTAGAGGAAACCGCAGTTGGCAGCTTAGGTAGAGGGAGTAGTCCCACGTGGCTTGCCACATCATTAAAAATTTGGGCTGTTAACTTTGGAAGGTATTTGTGGTCTCTTGGGATAACAACGGGGGTATTTTATATCCAAAAATGTAACGAAGGGTATAAGTGATCTATTTCACAAAGTTCAGGGGCAATTTTGACCCTTTTCTATTATTAAAAGTCATTTTTCATGGTTTTCCCATTTTACAACTTTCATATTAATGTGTTTGATCCAGATTAATTGTTCGGTTAAAGTAGTGTGGCATGTAATACAAAAATTAAGGAACTCACAGAACGAGAAGCTCTTAAACAAAGTTGTGTATTTCTAAGGAAAATAACGAGAGTGAGTTCGAAAAGGAAATTGTATTTATTTTATTATTTTATTTGAAGTCATCACTAGGGTTGTGAGGGGTTAGGTTTTACCCCTGCAATGTTTATCTATCCAAAAAGTTTCAAAATTTAGATGGGGAAATAGACCAAACATCTAACAAGACTGCAAAAAAAACTTTCCAATGAAAGAGGAAAAGGCCATCAGTCTATAAAATATCCTTTTCCTATATGCAAGAATAATCTCCTTCACTAATAATAAAATTCATATCTTATTCTCACGTAAAGACACTACCTTTTATTTAGTTATTTTAAACCTTTAACCTATTATAATGACCCTCGG
This sequence comes from Solanum acaule, assembly GCA_036250505.1. Taxonomy (NCBI): domain Eukaryota; kingdom Viridiplantae; phylum Streptophyta; class Magnoliopsida; order Solanales; family Solanaceae; genus Solanum; species Solanum acaule. The sequence continues at coordinate 29,201 of JAJOOR010010847.1, forward strand.
GGTCATTTGTGTTTATGCATGCTTTTCATATTTCCCCCTTCCCATGGCTTCCTTAAATCATTTGTGTGGTGATGGGTTGGGTGGCACTCTTCCCGAGGTGTTTGGTTGAGTTTGGTGTGAGTTTTGGAAGCTTAAAGCTAGAAAGAGGTAACTTTAGTCAACATCCAAATATTCTAGCATCGGATCAGAATTCCATTAGTTCCATCAGCTTTGGAAGGGCCACTTTGGTCTAGTGTGATGATCGGTTTAGGTTTTGAGGCTTTCATTTGGAGTTAGTGCGATTAGGCATTTTAGCTTTTCAATTTAGCCAAATGATTGACTCACGTCACCTTTCTTGGTAGACGTGTATGAAATCAAACTCTGCCAGTGCGGTTAGCTCCGTAATGCCAAGTTTGGTCTAGAACAACCTTTGATTCGGTTTCCAAGGGTGTTCGGGTGAGAATTTCAAAAAGTGTTTCTAGAAGATCTTCCAAGAGTCCCTCTAAAAGGGAAACTAATTTCTCACTAGACCCTCTTCAAAATACCCAACCAATCTCTATTCCTCTTTACATAATGGCTACATTTGAGCTTAAATAGTTATAATATCAGTTAAAGGACCTTGTAGATAAAGGTTTCATCACACTCAACATCTCTATGGGGTGCTCCAATTCTCTTCATTGTCCCTTCAGAATGGGCATCGATTATCTTTAGATGAACAAGGTCACAATCAAGAATAAGTATCTCATCCCTAGGATTGATGAAATGATCAACCAATTTTTAAGGTGCAAGTTTCTTTTTTAAGATCGACTTGTGATTAGGCAATCACCAGCTCAAAGTCATAGAATGTGACATTCCAAAGACGGCCTTCAGAATTTAGTATGGTCACTATGAATTTGTTGTTATGTCGTTTGGACTAAAGAATACTCCTACAACTTTTATGGACGTGATGAACAGGGTGTTCAAATACTATTTGGATATGTTCAACATTGTCTTCATAGATGACACTCTTCTTTATTCATAACAAGGAAGAGCATACAAGTCATTTGAGGATTATCTTGCAGATTCTAACCGCCAATTGTTTTGTAAGTTTATCAACTATGAATTTTGGTTGAGATCAATAGAATTCTTTGGTCATATAGTCTCTGTAGAGGGCATTCATGTTGATACTCAAAACACTGAAGCATTTAAGAAATGGCCTAGACCACTTTCTCCTTTAGATATTAGGAATTTCTTGGGTTTAGCTTGTTATTTCATATAGTTTGTTGAAGTGTTTTCATCTATTGATTCTCCTTTGATTTACTAAAAAGAAGGTATAATTTTAGTGGTCCAAATTTTTTTTGAAGAGTTTTCAGGAGTTGAATACTCAACTTACTTCAGTTTTGACCCACTAGAGGGTTTAAATGTATTGTGGTATATTGTGATGCTTTAAGAATTTACGGTGGTTGTGTGTTGATAAAACATTGTAAGGTCATAGATTAGGCTTCCAGGAAACTCATGGTTCATGAGAATAATTACCCGACTCATGATCTACTGTTAGTAGTAGTAGTGTTCATCTTGATGATCTGGAGGCACTATCTATATGGTGTTCACGTGGATGTGCTTACAGGCCATAGAAGTCTTCAATATTTGTTCAAACAAAATAACTTGAATCTTCGCCAAAGGAGATGGCTTGTGATGGATGTTAAGGCAAAACATGATGAGGATCTAACCTTGGTTGAGCTGAAGAAGCAATCCTTAAGAATACCATATAGGCTTTCTTCCTGGGGAAGATGGTGTTCTTCGTTATTTGAATCAGTCATGTATTCTAGATGTTGATGGTTTAAGGCAGTAGATACCATCAGAAGATCATTATTCTTGATATTCTATAATCCCAAGAGCAACATTCTACAGGAAGTTTATTCATGGAATGGTATGTAAAATGATATGGCAGAGTTTAGGGACAAGTCTCCAAATTGCTAATAGGTTAAGGTTGAACATAAAAAAAAACTAAGGGATATGAATCGGGATATCGGTATTCTTACTTGTAAGTGGAGGATTTGAATATGGACTTCATCACAGATTTAGCCCGCACGTGTCGACAACATGATTTGATATGGCTGGTTCTAGGCCCAATGACAAAGTCAACACATTTCCTACCATTAATACTTCTTATTCAGCTGAGAATTATGCTAAATTTTAAATTTGGGAGTTCGTAAAGTTTTATGGAGTTCCTTTATCCAACACATCAAATAGGGGTACTTAGTTTGCCTCACAGTTTTGGAAGTCATTTTAGAAAGGCCTTGGTACTCAAGTTAATCTTAGCATAGATTTTTACCCAAAGACAAATGGTCAGGCTGAACGAACTATTCAGAACTTGATGGACATGTTAAGAGCTTGTTTGATCAACTTTAAAGGTAATTGGGATGATCACTTACCTCTAATTGAGTTTTCTTATAATAAGATTTGCCATTCTAGTATCCATTGGAAGCGTTTTATGGTAGAATGTAAAGATCTCCTATAGGGTTTTTTGAGATTGGAGAAGATGACTTGATAGAGCCTGGATCAATTCATGAGGCTATAAGGAAAGTTCAACTTATTAGAGAACGGTTGAGAACAACTCAGAGTAGATAGAAATTATATGTAAATGTGAGGAGAAGAGAACTTGAGTTTGCTATTGATGAATGGGTATATCTGACGCCCATGAAAGGGGTGATAAGATTTGGCAAGAAAGGAAAATTCAGTCCCTGCTATGTAAGTCCTTAGTAGATTGTGAGGCGCTTTGATAATCTGGCCTATTATCTAGATTTACTTGCAGAGTTGGTTTCAACGCATCCGATGTGTATTGTGTTCTTGTTGAAGAACTGCATTGGTGATCCGACTACAGTTGTACTTTTAGAGAGTGTTTGTGTGAAAGATAATATCTCCTACAAAGAGGTTCGAGTTGAGATTCTTGACTGTCAGGTTTGTAAGTTGAGGAATATGAAAGTCTCTTCAGTATAAGTCCCTTGGATAAATAAGTTTGTTGATCGACCTTCTTTGAAAGGAGAAGCACACATGACAACCAAGTACCCCCACCTCTTTCCTTCCAATTCAGTTCCACTGTGAGGTAATAGTTCCTCCCGATTACTCCTTTCTGATTCATGTATTTTAGTTGTTCTCGTATCTTAGTAGTATAGATATATGCTCTTTAAATTAGATCACTCTTTATGTTACCGTTCGTAGTCGGACACTCCACAAGTTTTTAGTATTTACTTGTCAATCGTTAGTTTTCAGTCTTAGGATTGTAGATATTTCCCTACTTTTTTCAGCTTATTTAAACTTCATTCAAGGACAAATATTCCCAAAGGTAAAGATATTGTAACACCCTAGATGCTTCAAGTTCAGATCAACTCATGAAAAATTCAGAAATCAATGTTTGCAAACAAAGTTGGGTTTTTATAGACACCATCTTAAGGGAGTAGAATGAACCACACACCGTAGATGGGATCCATAGATCAACTTCAGAAACCAATGATTTCAGCCTGAGTTTTATGAACCTATTATATGGGTTGTAAATACTTTTACCAACCGTAGATTGAGCTCGTGAACCAAGCCCTAAAACCTAGAATTTTCTTGAGCATTACAGATTGAGTTTCGGCCCATAGTTGGAACTATGGACTGTAAATTTTGATGATAAATGAAGGTTCAGAAACTCTAAGCTTAGGCCTACTTTACACGAAAGGTATCTACGGCCCATAGAACAATCTGTGGGACATAGATGGTCTCGTAGAAGCTGCCGATGACAGATTTCTTTAAGGATTTTTTTAATCTTTTTCACTTTTCTAATCCCTATACTATGTCATTTTAGCATATACTCAGTGGGATTATGGAAATTTAGTCGACTTAAATCTCCTCATTCACGCCTAACACTCAAAAGTCAAAATCATTACGCTAAAGCTTCCTCTCAAGCAAGATTTAGGGTCCTTCACCTTCAAGCTCCAGTTCAAGATTCAAGCTAGTGTTTTCTTTCTAGGTATGTGGGATTCCATTAATGCGGATTCTTTCACCAACTGAGTCCCAAAAAAAAGCTAGCTTTATGATCCATGATTTCTATAGCAGTTAGGATTTTATGAAAAGCATGATTCTTCATTGTTCCCTCAGTGTTTCTCACAAATAGTTTAAATTATGTGTTTTTATCTATTAAATCAGTATTGTATATAGTAATTTCACGAACCCTCGGTGTATAAATAATATATGCCTCAGACTATCAGTTTTAAAAATTTAAGATTCTTTCGTATAAAGTGTCTCTCAGGTATAATATGTTTTTATCGGAATTCATGAGCTACTCAGTTGTTATTAGTTTATCAGTATAATTCAGTATATTGTCATCAAATTGCTTCATCAGTTAATCAACATATTCTTGTTGGGAGTTTTAGTTAGCACCAAGCGTACCTAGGAATAAAGGCTCACCCGAGACCTTTAGTAGCAATCACTGAAGGGTTGTTTGGTTGGGAACAAGATATCCAAGGATTAGTTATCCTGAGATTATCTATCCTAAGATAACTTATCCCACTATGTATATGGGATAAATTATCTCATCATTATGGCATAAATGGTGGGATAAGTTGTCCCAAACATGGTAACCAAACAAGACACAAATTTTTATCTCATCACTATTTATCTTTATTCCTCATACCAAACGACCCCTAATTCCTAGAATTATGAACCACAATAGGATTATAAGGGCCACCCTTCAGGCCAAGACTGACTCCATAGTCCTTTATAGAGATTAGCTTGGTGGTGCCACATTAGCTTAGCACAACCTTTATACTCTAACATAGTATATTGGGCCCTCTTAATAGAGCTTATACATCAAACTCATTGTTAGCTCATATGGTTATATGTCAGTTATTAGTAGCTCCCACAGTTCAGTCTCAGTTATTGCATGACCATTTATTTAGTTATTTTAGTTTAGTACTTTTCAGTTGCATGTTGTTCTTACTTGGTCATTGGATGATTTCATGTTATTCAATACAATATTTCATGTTAAGAATGTCTACTTTTATGTTTATCATGCATCTCCTGCATTCTACATAAATTCAAAGTACCAACTACATACTCTCATGCTATTTTTATTGATAATATAGGTTCAGACGCTCAGTACTCAGGCCACAGTTAGTAGGACTTCATATACTCTCAGTTTATTTATTGGTGAGTCCTCATCTTTCGATAATAATACGAATACCTCCTTTTAAGATACAAGGAGCATTTTTTCAACATTACCTACTTGTGGGTTATAGTAGGTGTCATCACGACTCGAGGAATCGGGTTGTGACACTTCTAGATTCTCAGGTGCCTCTTTTTCATCTTCGGTTAATCATGGACTACCCAATAAGCACCAATTTCTTCTACAAAACTACAAAAAGGGTGAGTTTTCATAGTTATTCTGATTCTCAATTATTATTTTTAGATTCTTCTCTTTTCTGTGTTGTTTCAGTTATTTAAGTGATAATTTTTTCTCTAAACTTCATTCATGTTTTGGTAAAGCATAGAGTGTCCTTGATTTCCTTTTGAAAAGTTTCTGAGTTTTTCTAGTATTCTATTCGCCATTTTTTTGATCTTTTATTAAATGATTTACTTTTTCATTTAATTAGAGTTGAAAAGAGAATAACTTTGCAATGAAGAAGTGACATATAAACATGAGAGAGACATTAAATTCAATATATTTTATCTCTTGTTATGAAGGACACTGATTATGTGATGGTGAGGCTAATTCTTCAAAATTTAAGTATATCATTCAAAAAAATCCATTTTATTCACTTTTTATTCTTCAATTTGACCTAGCAAGTGTTACTACTTAAGAAAATGCTTGTTTATTTCTCCCAACAAGAATTTCAAACCATTTTTCATTTATTTATTTAGTCTCTCATTTGATATCAAAGCAATCATCTATTGATATGTGTATGAAACAATCTTATATTAATCATTATCATACTAAATGTGGAATCCCCATGCTTAAAGTTGAAATACGAAAATATGCTTGAAAAATTGGATGATCATTTTTCCTTTCATAAAAAAGTAAAATTACCTTCAATTAATTGATTAATTTGGACTTAACAAATTAATATGCCTTGTATAAATCAGTGTCCTTCAACGTAAATAGAAAAAAAAGATTGTACTCAATGTGTCTCTCTCATGTTTATATGCAACATTTTGGTTGCTTATCTATTCCCTTCTCAACTTGAATTAAATGATGAAAAAAATCAGCTTAGAAAAAAAAGTGACTAATAGAATGCTAGAGAACTCTGAAAATTTTCAAAAACAAATCAAGAAAACTCTATACTTTACCAAAACTTGAACAAAGTTTAAAGAAAAATTTATAACACAATTCACTGAAGCTACATAGAAAAAAGATAATTTAGAATGTGCACAACTATCAAAAGAGTGAGTTTTCATAGTTGTGCACATTCTCAATTATTATTTTTCTCTAGATTCTTATCCTTTCTGTGTTGTTTCAGTGATTTGTGTGATATTTTTTCTCTAAACTTTGTTCAAATTTTCCTATAGCATAAATTTTTCTTGGTTTCTTTCTAAAAATTTTTAGAGTTTTCGAGCATTCTATTAGCCACATTTTTCTGAACTGATTTATTTCATCATTTAATTCAAGTTGGGAAGGGAATAGATTAGCAAAAAAAGTGGCATATAAATACAAGAGAGACACATTGAGTACAATCTTTTTTTGCTATTTTTTTTTAAGGGTACTGATTTATAGAAGATATATTAATTTGTTAAGTTCGAATTAATCAATTAATTGAAGGTAATTTAACTTTTTTATGAAAGGAAAAATGATCATTCAATTTTTTCAAGGATATTTTCGTATTTTAACTTTAAGCATGGGGCATCCCAATTTAATATAGTATGATGATGATTAAGATGAGATTGGTTCATACACATATCAACAGATCATTTTCTCTAATATCACATTAGAGATAAAATAAATAATTGAAAAATGATTTGAAATCCATGTTGGACTATAAGGATAAAATTCATTTTGATTTTGTGTTCTACTTCTAAAAAGTCGTGACTGTTGAGAAACAAAGTATTTGTACACATTTTTATTGTCTACTTGTTATATTTAATTTAGACCTGGTTTGGGTTGTATCCCCTGGTTGGCACATGTACTAGACATATGTTAGGGGGTCAACTTAAGTCATTCCAACCCACTAAGGCAGTCTAAAATCTTAGACTCAGCACACCTTTTACTTTTTAACTCACGTTCTAGATTAACTCTAGACAAGCATACAAAGGAAGAACACATAATCACATCACATGAACAAGTCCCAACTTTCTATTAAACTCGCTTCACAAAGAAGCACACAAATACTTTATCCCTACAAAATTTGACCAAAAGACATTATGCCTAAGACTGGTCTGCCTATGCCTTTAAATAGGCTATAGCACCCAGTCACATGACAGGCACATGCCCACGAATTCACTTGACAAGCCCAACTGATAAGCCAAATTTGAAATTCAAACTACAAGTCTTATCTACAATGCTAACAAGTCTCCAACGGCTAGAAACTGCCAAATTCTCCCAATTCCCCATGCATATATGAGGAACACGCAAGCGGCCTTCAGCATTGGCGCCAAAATCACCCTTTAGTCACCCAATATTGTGCCTACTCATGTGGTGCCAACCATGTGCGTTGGTCCTGCCTCGCCCAGCTTTCCATTGGGGGGAAATCTCATCAATCGCTGCTCTTGTCCAGCACTTAGCCTTCAACTTGTTTAGCCATGAACTTTTCACGATCACAACCTTGCCTTGCCTTAGCCTGCCCAGTCCTTGTGATGCCTTAGCCACGTCTTGCCTCACATGCCTTATCTTTTCCTGCCCTTGTCATGTCTTAGCCACACATTGCCTTACATGCCTTAGCCACGCCACTGCCAAGGTGTTCCTTTATTTGAACTTAACCTTGACTAAGTCATTGGTCCTTGACTAGGTTCATAATGTAAAACCCTAGACAAGCCCAAGCCACTCAAACCATCACGCTGAGGGTCTAACACACTTCCCCCACTAGATGAGCTCATCGTCCTCTATGAGACAGAATCTAGGTAAGCATGAATCTCTTCTTCAAACTTCCATAGAGAGGTTTCTTTTTTCCCACGTGGCATCACACACCTGCTTTCCCTTCCATTGAACCAGAAACTCTGTTCTCTGATTCTTCTTGCTTTGTCCCAAAGTCCTATGATCCAAAATCTTCTCAATCTGTTCCTCGGACTGTGTCCGTAAAACAGGAGGAGCATGCCTGGTAGCAGACCTTATTGGATGCTCAATATCCTCATGAAAAAGTTTCAGAAAACTCACATGAAATGTAGGATGAATCTTCAATCTTTCCGGCAACTTCAACTTGAGTGCAACTTCACCAACTCTTTCTATGACTTCAAATGGTCCATCATATTTTGAAATCAGCACACGATGAATCCTCTTGTTGCTGATTTTTGTCCAGATTTGGGAATTAAGTTTTAGCAACACCTCATCTCCAACTTGAAATTCTAAAGCACGCTGATGTTGGTCAGCATACTTTTTCACCCTCTTGGTTGCCTTCCTCAAGCTATCTTGCGCTTTATCCAGCATTTCTTGCTTGTCATGCGCATACCTATAAGAAGTAGGACATTTACCTTAGAACTTAGATTTAGTGACTTCTAGTGAGGTGTTAGGTTGCCCACACAACACTAACTCAAGCAGGCCCTTTTCTGTTTTCTGATGACCTATGCAAGTTATAACAAACCTGTGCACTGTCCAGCAATTCCACCCAATTCTTTTGACTTGTTGTCACATAGTGTCTGAGGTATTACTTCAAGCAGATGATTGATTCTTTCATTTTGTCCGTCAGCTTGTGGATGAATTGTCGTTGAGAACTTCAAATCAGTGGTTATCATGTTAAAGAGGGCAGTCCAAAATCGGCTAGTGACCCTTTACCCTCCTCTTTTAGAAATCCACTAATGAAGTCCATTGAAACAGAAGCCCGCGGACGCTCCGCTATAGGAAAAAGTTGCAGTAACCCCGCTTTCTTTTTTCTTTCCGTCTTGTCTAGTTGACATACTAAACAAGACTTTACATAGGCTTCAATGTCATCTTCCATTTTTCAGCTAGAAATAATTTCAGGACAGTAGTGCCATCATCCTTTCTACGCCTGGATGCCCAGCATAAACAGTATCATGTGTTTCTTTCAGAAGTTTTCATCGCAGCCCATCACCTTGAGGAACCACAGTTCTTCCCCATCTAAAATAAAGCAGATCGTCCTCAATCAAATACCATCTAAATGTACCTTCTTTCACTTGATACATTAACTTAACATAGAATGAATCAAAGTCAACACTAAACTGAATCTTATCAAGAAAATCAGATTCTAGTAATGGCATAAACTGTAGCAAATACATGTTTGCGGCGCAATGCATCAACAACTTGATTTTGCTTTCCCAACTTACATATCCACACGAAGTCTTATTCAGCTAATATCTCCTACCATATTTCCTTCTTCAAACTCAGTTTATGCTGAGTTTTGAAGTATGTATTAGCCACAATGTTCGTCTTGATAACGAACTTCGTCCCATAAAGATACACCCTTCATATTTGAAGGCAATGGAGTACAGCCACCATTTCCTTTTCATGTGTAAAATATCTTTTCTCCACAGGGTTAAACTTTCTGCTTTCAAATGCAACAGGATGTCTGTTCTGCACCAACACACCACTAACAGCATAATCTAAAGCATCAGTGTACCTCAAAAGGAAGATCAAAGTCAGGCAGTTACATTATTCGATCAGAAGCAATGGCCTTCTTTAGTGAATTGAAAGTTTTTTCTCTTACCTCCGACCAGCACCATTTTTTTTTTCAGAAAATCTATCAATGGAATACCTTCTTGGAATAGCCTGCTATGAACTTCCGATAATAATTTGCAAGTCCTAAGAACGACCTTAGTTCCTTTACCCTACTAGGTGCTTGTCATTCAACAATTGCCTGCACTTTCTTAGGGTTCATACGCACTTGGTTTTTTCTTACCAAATGGCCTAGGAATTTTACCGCACGACTAGCAGACTCATATTTTTCCATCTTGACACAGAGTTGATATTATCTAAGTCGTTGCAGAACCTTTCTCAAATGCAGCAAATGTTCGTCTAGAGTCCTACTATATATGATTGTCATGTAAGTAGACTACTACAAACTCATCAAGGTACTCGTAAAGAACGTTGTTCATTAAATTATAGAAGGTAGTCGGGGCATTAGTCAGCCCAAACGGCATTACAATGAACTCGTAACTACCATATCTAGTTACACAAGTGGTCTTTGGGGATTCCCCACGGCTATGCGCACTTGCCAAGAGCCAGACCTCAATCTAACTTAGAAAAGAAACTAGTCTTAGATAGCCTATCTAGCAAGTCTTGGATCAGCGGCACCGAGTACTTATTCTTCATACTAAACTTGTTCAATGCCCTATAATCCACACACATTCAGAGGCTTTCATCGTGCTTCTTCCGAAACAAAATAGGTGCACCAAAGGGAGCCTTATAAGGCTGAATCATCCCCGCATTCAGAAACTCATACAGTTGCTTCTGAAGTTCAGTTAATTCCAGTGGCGACATGCGATAAGGAGGGCGTGTCGGTGGCACTAATATAGGAATTAGTTCAATCCTGTGATAAATTTCCCTTCTTTGAGGCAACTCTCTTGGTAGTTCAGGTGGCATTACGTCCTTGTATTCCATCAGTAATTTAGCAACACCATCTGGAACTTCTACATGTACATCCGGCTCTACTTTAATTAAGGCAGCAAGGTAAGCACACTCGCCCTTTTTTAATCCCTTCTCAAAAGTAGTGGATGATAGAAATGCAGCAAGTACAGCGGTCTTCTTACTTCCCTCAGCAAATGTCTGGATTCCCTTTACGAACCCCAGGTCTTTCTCTCCCATAAACATCAAACCATCTAAATGTGGAATTGGAGCAGCCTTGAATTTCCTCGTGAGTAAATTCCTAGAAACAAGTTGAAATCATCAAGTGGTTCCACAAACAAAATGTGCACCCCAGACCAATGTCCGATCGTCGAAGGCACGTCTAATGTTATGCCATAGCCTGGTTGTGCAGCAGAATTGACAGCCTTCATATTTGTTGCACAATTAGTTACTTTCATTCCATATTTCTTGAAAATCTTTGAAGCCACGAATGTGTGAGTAGACCCTGTATCAACCATAGTGACTACAGTTTTCTCACCAATATTCATTCTAACGTAGATTATACTGTCGTAGGCAACAGAAACCTACCGTGTCAACAACATTTACATAGGTAAATTTCCAGTGACATCCTCATCTACATCCATCACACTAACACTAGACAATGTGTTCAATAGTCGTAATGTATTAACATATGCAGCAATTTCCTATCCCTTCCCCTTATTTTGTTTATCCTCCTCAACCAGAAGAGCATTTACTTTTTCTTGGTTAGGACAATTCCTTACCTGATAGCCTTGTTTCTTGCAAGTCCAGCAAACTTTGTCCCTAGTCTCCTTGCCACAGTTAGCCGATGAAGCATCCATCTTTCCCTTGCCTTTATCATTTCCTTCCGACTTGCGATTATCTATCTTTCAGCCCTAACCCTTCTCTTTTCGCTTCATCTTTGACGAAGGAGTCAGGTCAGTAGTGGCACTGGTTGATTGAATATCAATCAAAGCATCGGTGGCAGCAATTACTCTGGGCAGATCTTGGGCCTTCTGCTTGCGTAATTCATTTTGTGTCCACCCTTGCATTCTAGAAATAAAATTATGCAACTTATCTTCGTCAAACATATTTTGAATATCCAACAGCACCGACGTGAATTCCTTTACATATTTCTGAATGGGTCCCACTTGCTTCAAACGCTTCAACTTGTCCCTAGCAATCCAAGAAGAGTTACTATACAGGAGTTTTTCTCAAAGTGCATCCTCAACTTCTCCCACGTATCAACTTTGCATCGGTTTGCACTTTCATCATTGCATTCTTTGTCCGCCACCACAAAATTGCATCCCCACGAAAGTAACAGACGGCAATGGTCAACTTATCCACCTTAGGAACATGGGCAGTAGTAAAATAATGCTCCAAGTCCCACATAAAATTTTCAAACTCCTTGGCCCCACGAACATCATCAAATGACATTGGCTCAAGGACTTTAACTTTAGAGTGCTCCCCACAAATGGGATTAGAACTAGCGAGAACCAAATGCAATAAAGCCAATTCGAATTGATGATCTTTGTTGTTCTTCATCAAATCATCAATTTGCAGCGTTGCTGCTTCATGGAAGTTGGCATTCTCTGCCAATTGTTCCTCAATATCTGCACGATTTAGGCCCAACTCGCCATGGAAAGTTTCAAATTTATGTTTGATGCCCAAAATCTGCATGAGTAGATCCACTAGATTTGGGTCATTCAGTCACTCGTCTATCATCCCAACAAAGGCCTCAAGCCTATGTGAATGATCTCATAGTTCTAAGTTTCTCACCATTTTGGTAACCTTGATCTGATACCAGTTCTTAGGGGGACAACTTAAGTCGATCTAACGCACTAAGGCAGTCTAAACACTTAAACTCATCACACGTAACTGACGTTCTAGATTAACTATAGAAAAGAATACGTAAGTAGAGCACACAATCATGTCATTGGAACAAGTCCCAACTTTGTATTAAACTCACGCCACAATAAAGCACACAAATAGTTTAACCTTACAAAATTTGACCAAAAGACATTCTACCTAAGACTGGTCTGCCTATGCCTTTAAATAGGCAACAACCCAGTCACATGCCGACACATGGCCACAAATTCAGTTGAAAAGCCCAACAGATAAGCCAAATTCGAAATTCAAACTACAAGTCTTATCTACAATGCTGACAAGTCTCCAACGGCTAGAAATTGGCAAATTAGCCCAACTGCCCACGCATGTGAGAGGCACACGCGAGGAACCTTCAGCTTTGGCACCAAAGTCACCCTTCAACTACCCAATCTCACGCCTTTTCACGTTCCAGCCATGTGCGCTGGTCCTGCCTCACCCAGAATGCCATTGGGGTGTAATTTTCTCAACCGTTGCTCTTGTCCAGCACTTAGCCTTCAACTTGTTTAGCCACGACCTTGTCATGATCACAGCCTTTCCTTGCCTTAGCCTGCCCAGCCCTTGTCATACCTTAGCCACGTCTTGCCTCACATGCCTTAGTTTTTCCAGCCCTTGTCATGCCTTAGCCACGCCCTGCCTGCATGCCTTAGTCACGCCACTGCCAACGTCTTCTTTTATTTGAATTTAACCTTTACTGAAGTCATTGGGCCTTGGCTAGGTTCATCTTGAAAATCCCTAGCCAAGCCCGAACCGCTCGAACCATCACACTGAGGTTCTAACAACATCTTTCCTTTCTTTTTTTTCCTTGTTTGGTAGCACATGAATTCTTGGTTCTAACTTAATCAACATATATATATGCTATGGTTGTTTTTAATCTATTTCTACTATTTCAGCAGTTTATTTACACATGCTTTAGTAATTTTAACATTCTGGTAATGAAAGGAAATTTGGAAAAAATAGGGCAAAGGCTCTGTTCCGTCTTTCCCGTTATAGCGGTCGACACATCGCTACTACAGCTGACACTATAGCTGGAAAATTCCCGCCATTGAGGAAGCACTGTGGCGGGTCAGTTCCCCTATGACAGCCCCGATGAGTTTAGCCCAGATATTTGAAATTTTCTATAATGTTCCTTCATTCCCCAATGCCCATTATAAATACTAGTCCTGGAATCACAACACAGTCTCGAAATAACCCCACGATGATTCCCAATCATGTATAATACAAATTTTGAATCATATAAAGCATCAGCCACATAAGCAACTCATCATAAGCTATTTCAAAGAATCACAACTCAACTTAATCATAGAACAAAATTATTTTTCAGTTATTTTCCTAACATCAATATGGTTTGGGATACAATTTCACAGTCATACAAGCAAATATACTTCACACATTTGCATTTATTTGCAACAGAGACCTAATGACAATCATCAAATTGTATAACTAAATCAAATCAGGTTCATTATATTCTACTCGCAACATGAATGACCACTAAATAAAAATTCATGAACTTACATGACCCTTAAAGGCATATACCAATTAGAACCTTCCCATTTCCAATCTTTCCTTGCTTATATTCCTTCAATCGTGACAACGACATCTAGTTTACTTTTTTGAGATTTCAATTGGGATCTGAAGTTATCAATTGGACTCAACCCATACCACAAGCAATACACAACACCATAGGAGTGAAGAAGTTAGAGGACTTTTTACAATTCATCATAGCCCTCTAAAGATTAAATATAGACGTCAACACACCAATCGTTAAGACTCTGTTAGACATTTTCTCTTATACTAGGAGACTGTTAACATGGGCTTTGATTGTCACGAGCCAAACCATCGGGCCGTGTAGGTACCTACTCGAATACCTAAATAGGAGAACCCTTACCCCCAAACTGGAGCATGAATTGTGGAAGAGAACAAAATATAAGCTAAACCCCCTATAAAATACAGAAATGCTCCCAAATGTATTAAAAATAAGTACTTTTTAGAAATAAGTCAATCCCTCCTAAAGAACTAGTCTAAATAGGTACAAGATCTTCTAAGAGAATACACAGTAGACCTAAGAAACATCTGTGATCCAACAACTAGACTATGCCAAATGGCATAGCAAGAGTAGTATCATTACAACCACATGTACTGGTAGGAATCATCCATCGACCTAAATCTACCTCATAATATCAAGTAAACAATTAAAGAAAATGTAACTTGGAGAGATAATTAAGAATATGATCCTTCAACCACCATTCTTACTGCCACGTAATACCACCCTTTAACTCATATGTTCTACATCAGGTCATCCCAGCTCCTTCCGCTGCCAACTCCACCATTTAGACCATTCCTCCTTCATATCAGATCGTATCCTAACCCTTCTATTACATAGAGACTTTCGGAACAGCTCATTCTACAACCACAAGAATTCCTCTACTAGTTTCATTCCTTAATCCAAGTCCCCTATTAACTTTGTTAACCGGCCTACTACTCTCCCTTAAGCTCTCACGCAAACACCCTAGCCCTAGACTAGTTTAGTATACCACTTTAAGACTTTTACTAAACATCCTTGACTCAAATTCCCCTATCAAATATGTCCCAGACCACCTAGACTGACAAAACAATGCAAATTAGTGAATAAGAAAAACTACAAGTCAACATCTTAACTTAACAACAACCCGAGACATTTCCAAAACATAACAATCACGTACACCTGATTCATCACACCTTTGAAGTAACCCAAACCACCAAGGATTCCTAAGACATTATCTATCATTTTAAACATATAGTCTTGGTCTACACGAGAACAATCACGGCATCTAAACACAAATCCCATCCACTCATGCACTAACATGTAACAAACATGTCACGAAGAAGTAAACTCGGTTCTCTCATGAAACCCACACAAAAATAGTCAATTACCAGGTGTGGTACTTGAGCCAACAATTAGTAATTTGTACCATGGTGGTACCTGAGAGGGAAATTTGATGGTTCATACCTGGAATTTGTTGATGATTAATTCGCTATGAAGCTCTTTTCTAACAGATGTATTAACTTTTTTTGGCTCGATCTATTGAAAAGAGAAAATAGTGAATTGGTCATCTTGTTATTACTAAGGATATAGATATGGAAGATTCAGAGATGATTTATTACCAGCATCGTGTCGAAGAAGTTACTGATGGAATCGATTAAACCACATCAGCTGGGGCTTTTGATGTATAGAGTTAAACCGACACAACACATGTGGGATCTTGTTCATTAAATAGTCACTTCATGGTAAAAGCTCCAGTTCTTGTAGAGATTGACTTGTTCGTGATGATTTGATGGAGTCGATGGACGATTCAACTTCTGGGCGCAGCTTTCCGCTTCTGGATTTGCCAAAGTTTTCTAGAGAGTTCTTTGTCATTTTGTTTCCTTTTTATTCGTTTTGTTCCCTAACCTAGGTGGATATGGGCTTATTCGAATTGGGCTTGGTGGACTATTTTTTGTTCATTTAGAATAGAAGGTGGCCTTTTCAAAAATAAAAAGAATAAATTAGAAGAAAACAAAGTTCAACCAAAAAAAAGTAAATCAAATATTTTACTTTTAGCATAAGAGACAAATAAAAAGAAATGTATAGCATTTAATTAATTATAATTATTTAATATAAATTATCATTTATTTAAATTACTTAATTATATTAAATTTAAATAATTTGATAAAAACTCGGATATTCAAAAGGAAAATATAGTGAAAAATTCTATGGAAGAAATTAGAGTTGGCATCATCATTAGACTAAAGGAAGGGGGGACTTGAGCATAGATTTATGTACTTGTCAATTTAAAAAATTCAGTGGGCTTCACCAATTCAATGACATTTTAATATAAGGCGGGATATGATCTGTAATTTGGTGGAAAAGGATGGACTTCTATGGAATTGTTAATAAAGTCTAAACAATAAAGTAGAAAAGATAACATTTCTGAGAAAACTGATCTTGTAAAATGTTTCAACTACTATAATACCCTTGAAAAATTTATTTAATACCCAAAAACTAACATGTTGAAATCATTGTTTTTAATATACAAAAAAATAAAAGTATCAATTTATTCTCTATGTTTTAACATTTAACACGAATTTATATATTATTTGATATCAAATGAGCTTGAACATGCAGGTCACTTAAAGAGAATATTTTTTTATTGAGCAACTTTCACATATAGCAAATACAAAAATCATATTTGTGTGTTATAGTTATAGTTTGCATAATTGCGCTCCATAGCAAACTTTATGTTTGCTATGGCAATTTCGTTGTACATATATACAAAAGAAGCTGGCTATTTCGCTATTTATATATACAAAAGAAGCAATTGTATTATCTGTTTCGGTATACATATACAAAAGAATCAATTATTTAATTTGTGTTTGTATAAAGGGAGAAAGAGAGAAAGACAAAAGAAAATTGGGCAGGGGAAGATCGTATTTATATAATCATAAGTGTATAGGACGAAAATATATGCATTTGTATTTGTATATACAATTTTCTCTCACTTTATACAAACACAAACGCAATGTATACATTTGTGTTTGTATAAAGTGAGAGAGGCGAGTGAGAGTGGCGAGCGAGATTTGGGAGAGTGGCGAGTGAGATCTAGGAGAGTGGCAAGCGAGATCTGGGAGAGGGGAGAGAGGGGAACGAAAATATATGTATATTTACAATTTTCTCTCTCTTTATACAAACACAAACCATTTTATACATTTGTATTTGTATAAAAGCGAGAGAGGCGAGCGAGACTGCCAACCAGAACGAGAGTGGCTAGCGAGATTCCACCAGGGAGGGAGGTGAAATAGCAACGGTTTGTTATGAGGTATAATTAAATCAAACTATGTTTATAGCATTTAATTTGAATTAATAGTTTGCTATTATTTACAATTTTCCCTTTTTAATTCTATGTCAGTATGCACATTAGGGGTTGGGCCTGCAAGGGTAAGTATGGCAATCTAAATTCATGACATGTCATGTATGACCCATTAAATAAGAAAGAACATTTCAATAAAAAAAAATAGAGATGATATTTTTTAGGAAAAATTACAGAAATCCCACCTTTTAGTTTACTTATTACCATTATCCCCTATAAGTTTTACAAATCTCCAAAATCCCTCATTTTCGCGCATCAGATTAGTGTATCTCGCGCATCAGATTAATGTATCAGCGCTTATATTATTGTATCTCGCGCATCAGATTAGTGTATCATGTATAAAATGTACATCAGATTAGTGTATCATGTATAAAATGTATTGTATCTTACTTAACGATTAATGTATCTCGCGCATCAGATTAATGTATCAGCGCTTATATTATTGTATCCGTTTGAGGGATTTCTGTAATTATAAACT
>JAJOOR010010848.1:0-23860 GCA_036250505.1 Solanum acaule
CTTACTACCCAGAGACTCGCAAGCAAACCACATTAAAGAAAAGATTAAAACGAAAGGACCATATACTCTTAATAACCGATCATATACCAAGTATTGAACACACATAGCTTGCCACATTGAAAAGCAATATCAGAGGAGCAGAATTACCTTTCTTGGAGCAACGAACTGGGAACGACGAGCAGGGGAAAACGATGATTCTCCTACCACAAAATCCGAATACCAATCACAAAACAAGAGACTTGGGACATAATTTTAACCTCTTTTCGAAAAAACTTAAAATCAGAGAACCAAATAATAAAATTTCTTGAGTGTACTATGACTATCGCCAAAAAACTCAAACTTCAAAGCCCCTTCCTATGCTCTCCCCTATGAATGAAAACTAAGGAGGCTATTTATAGAGGGGCGAGAGGGCAGATTTAGGGGGTAAAACCCGTTTGAATTTTGAATCTATCCATTCCTTTTCGAGCCAACAGTGGAAGGGATGGGGAAAATAGTGACTTCTGCGAAAAGGGGACGACGAAGTGATCGATTAGGGACTGCTAGGGTATGGGTTCGCAGAGTAGTTGGATGGGATTTTTGGATTTGCTGAGATTTTCTGGGTTGCATCTGGAGGAAGAAGACGAGTATGGGCAGTGGGGTCGGTTTCTGCATGAAAAGGGAAGAAGAACGAAGAGTACAGGGGTCGAATGGTATGTTGTATTGTATTGTTATGTTAGATGGGTTTCTTTTTTGGGAATGGGCGGCTGGGCCAGTTGGGATTGCTGTTTGGAATTGAACTTGGGCCACTGAATGAAAAAAAGGGGTCCAAATCATGGTCTTAATTTGTCAAATTTTGGGCTTAAAAGGGGTTGAAAGATTTTATGAAATGTGGCTAAATGAATTGCAAAATTAGCCACCTTAAATTTAAAATTTTGCTGATTTGAGTTAACTTGATGACTTCGGCCAAACTTAAATAAGCCGAACTAGTATAATAACTAACGAGCTTTTTAATCTTAACGAAATAAAATAATTAATTTTCATATAAACCAAATGATTTAGAATTATAACTATAATTTAAACTAAACTAATTTAATAGAATATTTCATTAAAATAAAATCCTTTTGAGATAATTTTTGAATATTCATGAAATATACTAATTATACATATTTATATATAGCACATATATTATTTAAAAATTATAAAAATGATACAACTATTAAAAATAACTTGAAAACTATATTTTTTTTCGAAATTTTTATAAAACTAATTATTTAAATCGTTTGCAATTGAAGAAGCTCGATGATTAATAGACATTGTGTAGGTCAAAAATTGGATGTCAACAACTACGCGACCCATACATGTTATGACAACAACACTAAATGCATTTTCCAAAGTAATGGTATTCATTATCTAGCTGTCCATTACAAAACTTCTTAAATATTGTCACCCATAAGCTTAAAATTGCAAATCTGACTTTAATCCCTTCATTAGTCGGCACTTAACATGAGTCCACCACAACATTTTGGCATCTCCCTTGAACTGGTAAGTCATAACTCAACACCAAATCACTCTACCTTATCCATTTTATGAAGTAGCTCGTGAAAATCAACAAGAAAATCATAAGAATCTTCAAATTCAGTACCCATGAAGAATGAATGAGCAAAGATACCAATTTGTAATAGCCAGATACCAATTGGAATCAAGTCATAGCATGAAAGGAGTAGAAAGAAATGAGTTTTTCCTAAAGTCCTATAGCCTCTCGAAGAAAAGTACAGGCGTCTCTATACCGTTCTGTAAGACTCTACTAGACTTGTTTTGGTACAATGAGATCAACGAACCTAGGGCTCTAATACCATATTTGTCACGATTGAGACCGTCGTGAGTAGCACCTACACTAACCCTCTGGTGGGAGAACCAATTATTACAACCCAGCTAAGTAATTTAACCAAAGAACTAAACATTTAAAGCTACGGAAGTAGGTTTAAATAACTAAATAATTAATACGAAGTTCCCATAAACTCTGAAAGTCTTAACAACAACTAATGCGGAAAACAATGCCTAGAACCTGAAAGTAAATGTACCAAAACATCTAAAGTTCAACAAGTCTAAGGAAAATGGGTAAAATCCAACTAAACATAGGAATATCTAATGTACTAGTCAAAGTCCGAAGAAAATGGACTAAACAAAAAGAGAATGCATGGAAGAACTGGCTCAACCTTGAATTCGATGACGATCAGTGATCTTCTAAATGAGGTCTGTCAGTAGCCGCTTGAAGATGCCCTGTAAGTATTAGTACACAACCACAATGTACTGTTAGGATCACACGACTATCCCAGTAAGTGGACATACACAAGCAATTACAACATAGTAAACATGCATACACCGAACATATACAATATCAATTATCACATTCTCAAGAATATGCATATATGACAAGTAAATGGTCCTCTCATGGAACACATACCCAAACTGTTAGTGTGCCAGATCGTGACACCCGATCCAAGTTAGTGTGTGGAACGTGACACTCGTTCCAATATGTATGTCGATACGTGATATTCGATCCCAGTAAGTGTGTCGGAACGTGACACCCGATCCATTCAACATACCACAATCACAATGTACTTTCTCATAATCATACAATTAAGAGGTGATTCATGGCATATAGTTATTTGTTCATACTCATTCACATTAGGTATGATCAATAGTGCAACATTCACATACATACATGCAATACAATGAAGAAAATACTAACATACATCACACAAACATGAAATCACAACCATCACCTACCTCAAACAAAGCTTGAATCCTCCTAAAAAACTTGATTCTTCCCTTTCTGGATTCTTTCCGCTTGTTCTTGGTCTACAAACAATTAATATAACGCGAGGATCAATAATTAAAGTCTAATTACCCAAATTATAATCAACATTATCAACCCTAGGCCAAACGCATGATCCAAATACCCAACTTAGGGCCTTTTCCATCATAAATTCTTGATCAAAACCCTCCCCCATGGATAATAACCTAAGAAACTAAGTTATATAGATCGAAAGACGGATTTGGGGAGTGACATTCTTACCTTTAGCTCCAAAAGTCATGGAAAACTATCAAGAAATCGTCCTGGGTCATCTCCTAACTCTTAAACACAAAGTTTGCAGAATAATGACGTTTTTGGGTTAATTCTGACTTAAGTCGTGACTGTCCTGCTATGACGGCCATAATCCCACTACAGCGGCCTCGCCCTGGCGGCTTTCACTGAAACAAAGAGTCGGAATTTGACTTTCAAAACTCCATTTCACAACACATACTCAACCCATTACATTTAGAAAATACCCATTCATGCTATGATCTTTTTTGGGAGTTCTACTTTCCCGAATTCAATTCCGTAAAGTCGTATGGGTTCCTTAACATCTTACCTATCTACTCATGTGGTCAAAAACATAATTAGATCTCTCATTCATTACCAGATTTACCTAGACCTCACATGACTCAGATTTCGTCCAAATCTGGACTAGGCTAGGAATTTCCAAGTTACTACCCAAAAGTTTTTTTACCCCAATTATTTCTCCATTGTCTTTTCCCTAACAACGAAATTAGGCAGTTACGATAAACTTGGATTGTTGAAGCTAAACAAATGTATTTTTCAAAGGCAATAGCGGGGATACCTATATATATATATATATATATATATATATTAGGATGTGGTTCAATCGATTTCCTAATTCGTGGAGAAATGATAATATTGTGACGCCCAAGATTAAGATAAAAAGTCACATATCGACAAAATATGAGAGATATTGGGTATATATATATAAGCAGGTCTTACCAACTAGTGGCATATTTTAAAGTCGTGCATGTCTAGGTTCTGAGCGGACAATATCTCTAGCGGACTGGCCAATTACAAATGGTATCAGAGTCACTCTTGTGTCGTTCTTGTCAATGTGGACCAGATTTCAACTGAGTTGAGGTAAATCCTAATAAGGCAGGGAAAACCTCATTACTGAGTCTAGGAAAATCCCATGATGTAGGGAAAATCTCAGCGAGAACGTTGAGTTCATAAAGGGGGTGTATGTGATACTCCATCTTTAGATTAGAAGTCCCACATAGACAAAACACAAGATAAATGTTGGTTATATAAGTAAGGAGGTCATACGAACTAGTGATGGGTTTTAAAGTCGTGCGGGCCTAGGCCCAAAGTGGACAATATCACTAGTCGGCTAGGCCTTTACAAATGGTATTAGTGCCACTCATGTGTCAACTTTGTCGATGTGGGCCAGATTTTAACTGAGTTTAGGAAAATCCCAGTAAGGCGGAAAAAACATAGTGTTGAGTCTAGACAAATCTCATTTGGTGGGGCAAACCTCAGCGTGGACACTGAGTCAATAGATGGGGTGTACGTGATTCCCCTTCTTAAGATAAGAAGTCTCACATCAATAAAATATAATAGAGTGTTGAGTATATAAGTTAGTAGGCCTTACCAACTAGTGACACGTTTTAAAGACGTGTGGGCCTAGGGCCAGAGCAAACAATATCACAAGAAGGTTGGACCGTTACAAATATATATAAGATAATTATTTTTTTGTATATCTATACTTTGTTGAATCTTCCTAAAAAGTGGTAAATACCAGATTCTTTTTTTACTCCTCATGCTAGAATATCTAACTCAGTTGTTAAAGAAAATAGCTAAATGGTCAAAAAAACAAAGATAAGCACGAGAGAAAAATTGATTTATAGATTTCTTCATTTAATTCAATTTATCTTTTTCAAGTAGAAATAATTTACTTAGAGAAAAACTAATTAAGTATATTAGTCATTGCTATTTTTCTAAGAAAACTAATAAATACTACCTCTATCACAATTTAATGGCCAACTTAAATTTTTTAGTGAATCACATTAACTTTGTGAGAACTATTTAAATTATTTGGTCAAAATCTATGAATTATAGATATGTAGTTATTAAAGTAAATAGTCCTTAATTTGATTGCTCTTCATTAACTTTTTTGAGAACTGTTTGAATAGAGGAGTTTACTAGTGTGAATGTGAAGATGTAGAAAATATCAAATAAAATTAAAATCAATCACTTTGAAAAGACGATGTTGCCCAAATTATATAATCAAATGGGAATAAAGTAGTTGTTGTCAAAATATAACAACCCAATAAGGTTGGGGTTCAATTAAACAAAAAGTGTGGTGATACTTACAGTTAGCAAACAAATTTCAATCTAAGAGTAAACTATAAAACGCAAGATATCCTCACTCACTTTATTATTTCAATTTAATTTCTCAAGAGAATACCTTGGCTATCAAGATGAGACAATTGAATTAGTAAGGAAAACATGATTTTACTTCTTCATTCGATCCAAGTATAAAGTTGATAACTCATTTGCCAAGTGGAATATAAACTTGAAGAAGAGGGTACCAATCTGCTTCTTCATTTTATTCAATTTAATTTTGTTCATTAAGTCTCTTACTAAGAAGGACTCAAATTATTGATGGTGAATTTGATTCTATTCGAATCTCATTCTCTTAATTAATATTTGTTTTGCATGTGTTCTCTCTCTCACACACACACGCATGCACGCACACACACATACATGCATGCACGCACGCACACACGCGCGAACACGCACACACACACACTCACACACACACACAAAGAGATGTGATTCTTCTTGGTTTTGTAAACTTTTTTTACACTTTTTTTTATTTCCTTGAATTCGTGGTAAATTAATTTCCTACGTTCAGTCCTACATTTTGATTGTTTTATGTCTTATGGAGTTTATTTAATCCTCAATTTTGTATGAGTATATCTCAGTTAGGGGCAACAATTGGACTTGTTGAATCAAATTTGGGCAGGTCATAATGGATCAAAACAAAAAAATGGATCAAGAACCAACCTAGTCTAAATTGTCTTGGGTAAAAAATGGGTCCGATAATGAATTATGAAACGGGTCAAGATCCAATTAAATTTTTACTAAATTTTTATTATTTTAATTGTTCTTTTAAAATATTTTAGTACCTAATAATTTTTTTTTACTGTGGCTATATTTAACAATTCATTGTTTTAAAAAAAATTAAAAATATTTTGACAAGATTTTAAGTCAATTTGGATTACATATCAACTCAATTTTTAATGGGTTGAATTGAGTTAGATTGCAATGGGTTAAGCTAAATGGGTTGGATGGGTTAAGCGAGATAGATTTAATTTTTTCACCCCTAATCTTAATCTAGTTAAAGTTTGATTTAAGTAAAGCACAACGATAATTTTATAAAAAAAAAATCTCCTTTTTATTCCATAATATTTATCCTGTTGTAATTTTATCAAAAGAAGAGGTTGCATAGTAAATTTATTCTACGTCTTATCATTGTTTTATATTAATTATTCTTTTATTTTTATTCTTATTAAGTAATTATTTTTAAATTATTTCAATTACTAGTGAACAAATTTTAACTTTCAAATATCATTAATAAAATTAATTTGGTAAAATAAATTTTCAAGTAATATTTTTTAAGGGAGAGGAATATGCAAGTTGTACAAATAAAAAAGATCAAAGGGCGTAATTCAAAACTTTCGATCAAGGAAGGAAAATATGTAGACAACCATGCGCAACAAGGAATACCACAAAGTACAGTGAATAGTTTCAATCTTATTGACTTCATTGCTATGGTAATTTTCATATCTCCTATTTACCTAATTATCTCCCTATCTAAAGTAACTTTTTAGTAGTCCAATAAGAAATCTTTTTGACAATTTTATTTGTAATAGATTGTCATTGTTATAGGGTCAACTTTATTGTAGACAGTTGTATGCCAAGGTATTTGAAAGGTAGATCGGCGGTAGTATAGCTTGAGATCGTGTTCTATTTATTACACAATAAATTTCTACTTTTAGTAAATCGAAGAAAATGAAGAGGAAAGTTGTAAGAAGAAGATACAAAATGAGAGATTTAAAGAATGTAGTGAAATCACAAAGGAAAAAGAGCAACAGTGTCCTTTCGAGAAGGAACAACTTGAAACACAACAACAACAACAACAACAAGGTATCAACATTATTCGAGAAATTAACATTTTACAGTTGACTTATATTACTTCTTTCAAATTATTTTGATGTGGGGATGGAGATGAATCCTAAATTTTTAATTATTTTTTTATGGTATGTAACTAATTATTTATGATACATAATTAATAATTTATTTAAACATCTTACAATTGACGTATATACTATTAATCATTTTATTTTCATTTGGTTATGCATGGTTTTCTAGGTGAGTTTGATCATACCTTAATGGAAGAAAACATTGATAATAGATTAAATCTTTCGACGAAAGATAATAAAGAAGAAGAGGATCATTTAAATAAGGGGAATAGTGCCAAAGAGTAGAATGTTTGGATCCCTTTTTTATCTATGCGAGGTAATTAATTAATCATGACTTATGTCTTAAACTTAATTTAGGGAATGTTCTAATTTGTTGTCAACTTTGAACTACTAATTTTGAGAGAGATTTTACTTTTTCCTGGAGTGAATTTTTGTTGAGCTTGCTCATTGTATTTGACAATAAATATTTCATTTTTAGTCATTTTTAAAATAACAAAGTGAATTTATAGGTGATAATACAAAACGAGATACTTGAGGAACATAATGAAAGTAAGACAACAAAGGACTAAGAAGATTTTATCGAAGAGAAACTACCTGACCAACAAAACAAGAAGACATCACTGGTACTTTAAGAATTTTACATCTTACAATTGATACTTATATTATTTATTTATTTATGGATGAAAAATTTGAGGTGGATTCTAAATTTTAATTTAGTGGATACATAGCCCTGTTCTCATTATCCCTTCTCATCCATGAAAAAATAAGGATATTTCTTTTAGGATAGAAACTTCGTAACTAAATGACATAGAGAAGAGTTATAGTCTAATGTCATGACCCATCACTTTGTCATACCACTTAGGCATAAAAAATAAAGAATAAATGAGCTAGTCTTGGTGGGAAGAATCTAGAGACCTGGAGAGGTTTGGAGAAGATTCTAGAATACTCGAGAAGAATTCTTGGAAGACCTTAGAAATCTCTAGACTTGTAGAGAATTTTAGAAGAGGGGCCTATTTGTACAAATGTAGGGACTTGTATATAATATTTATTTGCACTTTATCCCCAAAGTGTGTAGGATAAATACAGGGGAATTCGTTTGTAAACGAACAAAGCAAGAGCAAGCAATCTTCAAGCAATACAAAAAACTCCTTCCAAAACTCTCTTGTGTATTTCTTCATTCTTTAAGCGATCTAAGTTTGAAAAGGCTTATCGAGCTTACAAGATCGTGAAAGAATCGTGATTAAGTTGTCGAGTGATGTACGAAGTTCAATATAGGGAAGGGACATTCCACCATCAACACTTGGGAGTCATTTCGAGAAGAGTTCAAGAATGACTTATTTCCTAACAATGTCATAGATGACGAAAAGCACAATATTAGGGAGCTGAAGCAGACGGGTAGGATACAAGCATACAAGAATGAGTTCACCACCCTCATGCTTCAAATTCCCAACCTCATAGATAAAGATATGATGTTCCACTTCATGGACCGATTGCGAAATTGGGCCAAGATGGTGTTGGAGCGACGATAAGTCAAGACCATCGATGAGGCCATCACGCAGTCCGAAGCTTTAATTGACTTCAGGAATGACAAGCGTGAAAAAAAAGGCAAGGAAATAAGAACTAGCCACGCCAAAGGTGGGGAAGATCATGGAAGGGGCAAGGAAAAACATCCAGATCCCAAGCAACACGGCTCATACAAGTTAGATGGCAAGCAGTTTGAACATTAGAACTATACCGAGAGAAGGCACAGACAACAAAGTGAGATCGATGATACATATGTGGTGGACTGTATGGATATGAAAGGTTCCCTGAAATGAAGACTTTTAGTTCTATTTTACGAGAGACAAATGAGAAGGATGCATAGGAATAAAGATAAGACTCGGGCACAACATAGTTGGGCATGGTTGGATTATGTAGAGCTTTTGCCAAGCAGACGGGGAAGCCAGAAGAATATAACACACAGTATGTAGAAATTTCCATCAACGGACGACCATCCCGTGCCATGGTAGAATCTGGTGAAGAGGCCAACATTATGACAAAGACAACACCAACAAGAATTGGGGCTAAGTTACACTCCAAACATCATCCGCCTCAAGACGGTCAATACACCGCTGACTCCCGTGTGTGGAGTCACCCATGGAGTAAGCATCACACTAGGTAGGTGGAAGGTAAGACTAACTTTACTATTGCTCCCCTAGATATCTTTGATTCTCAGGCAAGAGTTCTTCCAAAAGTTCCACACAATTATTTATCATTACCTCCAACGACTCTTGGTCATGAAGCGAGAAAGATCATGCATGGGGCCTCTAGTCAAGGTGCCAAAGACAAAAGGACAAGCCCAGTTATCGGCCATGCAGGTTATGAAGGGCCTAAAGAAAGGGGAGCCAATGTTTATTACCGATATTGCAAGTTTGGAAGAAGACAACGATGTTAAGGGGTCATTGCCACTGGTCATAGAGAAGATTCTAGAAAAGAATAAGGATGTGATGTTTGAAGAGCTACCAAGGTAATTATCTCCTAGACAGGAGGTGAACCATAAGATCGAGTTGGAGCTTGGAGTAAAATCGTCTGCATATTCCCCATATCGCATGGTTCTACCCAAGTTAGAAGTTAAGGGAGTTACTTGGAGTCAGTCATATCCACCCGTCGAAAGCACCCTATGAAGCGTCGGTCATGTTTCAAAAGATGAAAGATGGGTTATTACGCTTATGCATCAACTACCGGGCGCTAAACCATGTGACAATTAAGAAAAAATACCCCATTCCACTCATTGGTGACTTTTTTGACACACTTGAGATGGCCATGTACTCTACTGAGGTTTAGCATAGGAAAAGCTACTAGGAAGTTCACATATCAGAAGGGGAGGAAACAAATATTATGTGTGTAATAAAATATAGAGCTTATGAGTAGTTAGTGATCCCTTTCTATTTGACCAACACACCTGCAACCTCTTGCACACTGATGAACATGATCTTTCATCCCTACCTAGATTAGTTTGTAATGGTATACTTAGATGACATAGTCATCCATATCAATACCTTGGAGGAACATGTCGAGTACTTGAAAAGGTTTTCCATGTCCTACGAGAGAACCAGTTTTACATCAACTGGGAGAAGTGTGAGTTTTCCCAGTATGAAATACACTTCTTGGGACATGTCATTAGCCAAGGCCAATTAAGGATGGATGAGGCAAAGGTACGGCTATTAACGAATGGGAGGCACCCACAAAGGTGACCGAGCTAAGATATTTTCTTGGACTTGCTAACTACTATTGCAAGTTTAATAGTGGTTACTCCGCCAAGGCCGCTCCACTAACCACACTATTTAAGAAGCATGGGCCATAGGCTTGGACCAATCTGTGTCAGAAGGCGTTTGACGATCTCAAGGCTACTGTGACGGAAGAGGCAGTCTTGATGCTACCCCATTTTTTAAAGACGTTTAAAGTGCACATGGATGCTTTAGAATTTACCATTGGGGGCGTCTTGATGCAAGATAATACCGTATTGCGTTCGAGATATGCAAGATAAATGAGACCGAACGGTGGTACAACATGCAAGAGAAGGAGAGGAGGCCATAGTGCATTGGTTACGCGTATGGAGACATTACCTACTAGGCTCCAAGTTAATAATCAAGACAGACAATGTAGCCACTAGCTACTTTACTCACCCCAGGCCAAGTTTGACTATGTATGGAGTACAAGCCAGGCAGGGGAAATGTTGTGGCCGATGCTCTAGGTAGAAAGGCCAAACTTGCTGCCATCACTACAGTCCACTATGACATCCAAGATACTATAAAGGATGGAATGTAGCATGACCCAAAAGCAAAGTGACTTATGGAGTTGGTTGCCCAAGTGTCACGACACAAAGTACACCCTGGTTATGACATGTTGTATAAGATCCTAAAAGTTCCTACACAAGAAACTTGACATACATATACACAATATAGTAGAAAAATTAAATAAATCTCATATGAATAAAAGAGTTCGAGATTTAAAAGCAGAACTCTCTCATAGTCATGAAAACCATCTACTACATCAAAGGAAAAGGCCGGGACATAAACTATACATAATATACAACATCCGAAGAACTAAAATATAGGGAAATCAAATTAAAGATGCCTTTATCCTCGAAACATGATGACTCACCAACTCTACGAACTCCAAATGATCACCAACTACCCATGAGTTGAAAGAGAGAAAGTGTCACACCCTACATTAGTGAAACAATGTAGGCACAAGTATGCATTATTACATGGAATGCACTAAGTATGAGAGATATGCATAAAAATATGAATCATGACAATAAGTGGACATAATCGAAAACACGAAATACATGACCAAGCTAAACATCATAAAGCCTTTAAAGAAGCATCATAAAACTTTGACATGGTAAATGCATCTTAAATCATAAGGAAAGATTCATAAACCATTTGAAAGTAACTTCGTTCATTTTGTGGGATATTTATTATTAACCGACATAGACCACATGAGCTAGAAAATGGAATTCGGTTTCTTGCTCCCACACCTAAAAGAGATGTCCTTACTTTACAAGGCAGGACCTTAACTTCTATCTTAGGTGGATCACCTAGCTATGTCACCTAAAACAACCTACGGGGGCACGTAGTTAGGGAAAAAAGATTGCTATTAGAGACCCCATCTCTACTAATGGAAGATCCTCCGTCTTAATATCCTCTTGGTGCTAAATAAAATCCCAATAGAATTAGTCATAAACATAAATTTATCATCATCCATGGAAAAGCCCAATTAAGTTACTAATTCAAGCTATAAACATCATAGAATAACTCCCTAAATCTTGAAACGTTCATGTGTGAGAAAATCTTTCACCAAACTATGATCCCTTAACGTGAGAAAACCTTTCACCCTTTAGTTGATGCTAATATTAAAGCAACCTAGATCATAAGATGATCTTTTTTCATAAATCATGCATGTCTTCCATGAAATAACATCATAATTTATTCATAAATTTATACCTTTCTAGAGTTCATAGTCAAATGATACATGGGTTCATATGAAATTGATTGGAAAGCATGTAACTGGGGTCTAGAAAATAGTAATAAGATAAAAAACAAACAATTGAATCCATTCAAATAGAACCCATAAAGGATTGAATGAAAACATAACCAATTTAGGAAAACTCAATTGGAGAATTGAGAAATATTTGGGACTCAATGGGACTCATTGGGTGAATGGAACCATTGATGAACTCCCACATACCTTGATCTTAAAGTCCAAATCAATGGTGAAAAAGGAGACTTGATTTGGAAACCCTAGCTCCTTCTTTCTTAAATGTGAGAGAGAAGACTTGAGAAGATTTTGGAATTTTTTTGGGGGAATGTGGATTTTAGGAGTAAAATCAGTTATAGGGTCTAATTATAGGGTAAAACAACGTAGTATAGGTATTATGTGTATAGGAAAAGACACAAATACCCTTAAAAATTAATTATCGAACAGGACTACTAGTTCAACCTACGGTCAATAGAACTTACTAGGGACCGTACTAGTCAAACATAGACCAAGTACTAGAACCTTCAAATTCATCCGACTTTGATGAGACCTTTCTATGGCCCGTAGGAATTACTATGGTCCGTAGACCCAAAGCGTAGAACTCAATTTTAACCCTAAATTTTCACTAAGTCTAAATTGCTTCTACGGAACCCATCTACGGTCCATAGAATATCCCACGACTCATCCTTGTCAATAGTAGATCAAGTTACTAGGACTTTAAATTTCCCAAAAATTGTACCACTTTCTATAGATGCACTCTACGGTCCGTAGAAGCATCTACAAACCGTAAAATGGATCCATATAACACAACTAGTAGCTAAAAAGGTGAATTTTCCTTTTTCAAATTTTGAGGTGTTACAATATCTCTCCCTTGGGTATATTCATCCACGAATAAGACTTAAGCTTGCATGAATAGAGTATGAGAGAAACTAACAACCCAATATGAATGCAAATTTCATCAAATGCACATAAATATGGAGAATCACTCCAAGCTAAATCATAACATCAAAATCAAGTTTTCATGAACATGCAGATGGAAACATGGAATGGACGAAAACACATGAATCTGATAGAATGAACCATGAGGAGATAATACCTCACGCTAAAATAGGAGCGAAGAAAAGATATGAGTATTCCGGGACACCATATCTGCTTCGGCCTCCCAAGTAGCCTCCTCAACTAATTGATTCCTCCTAAGAACCTTCATGGAACAACTTTTTTTGTTTCTCAACCTCCGAACTTGCTGGTCTAAAATCTCAATAGGAACCTGTTCATAAGAAATATTTTCTTTAACTCCGAAACCTTCCAAAGGAACAATGGATGTCGGATCTCCAACATACTTCTTCAATAAGTAGACATGGAAAACCAGATGTACCAATACTAAATCATTAGTCAACTCAGCAACCTTGCCAGTACACCTTAAAATCTAATATGGGTCCACATAGTAGGGACTAAGCTTCCCTTTTTTTCCAAATCTCATTACACCCTTCATGGGTGAAATTTTTAAGTACACCGAATCCTCAACATTAAATTTTAGTTCTCTTCTTCTAACATCGGAATATGACTTTTCGACTTTGAGCCATTTTCAACCTTTCACGCGTAAGTCAAACTTTTGTCATAACCTCATGCACCAACTCGGGCTCTATCAAACAAACCTCACCAACTTCAAACCAACCTATAGGAGACCTACACCTTCTACAATAAATAGCCTCAAACGGTGGCATCCATATGCTAGAATGATAGCTATTATTATGAGCAAACTCAATCAATGTCAGATAATCATCTCAATTACCCAACCTCTTAACATATCTTATAAAGTCCGAATGGTACGTTCAACTTGTCGATCAGTCTGAGAATGGAAAATCTTGCTAAGTTTCACTTGAGTACCAATACCTATCTGAAATGACTTCCAAAACTGAGATGTAAACTGAGTACCTTGATCGGAGATAATGGACAAAGGTAATCCATGAAACCTTATCATTTCCCAAATATAAAGCTTGGCATAATTTTATTAGAAGAATGAAGTTTTAACAGATAGAAAGTGAGCCAATTTGGTCATTCAGTCCACGATGATCCAAATCGAATCAAACTGTCAATGAGCATGGGGTAAACTCGTAATGAAGTCCATATTTAAATCTTCCCACTTTAATGTAGGAATACTAATGTTTTGACCCAAACTACCCAGTTTGTGATGTTCAACTTTCACTTGTTGACAATTCAAACATTTAGCAACAAATTTTGCAATATCCTTCTTCATTCCATTCCACCAATAGACTTCCCAACAATTGCGGTTCATCTTGGTGGCTCCCCGGTGAATAGAATACCGAGAACTATGGGCTTCTGTTAGAATATGATTCTCAACTCATTAACATTCAAAACACACAATCGGCCTTGTTATCGAAGGACACCATCTCCCCTTGGGAGAAAACATCAATGGCTTTTTTAGAAACCAACTTTTTCAAGTCAACCATAATCGAATCAAGATCTTGCTTAGCCTTAACATCCGATACTAAAGATGATCTCGAACCATTATGAACAACTACACCACTTTTATTAGAATCAACCAAGTAAACACCCAATCATGAAAATCTATGAACATCACAAACTAACTACTTCTTATCATTCTCAACATGAGGAACACTACCTATCAAAAATCGACTAAGAGCATCTGTTACCACATTTACCTTACCAAGATGATATAAGACATTTATGTCGTAATCTTACAAAAACTCAAGCGACCTCCTTTTGGATAAGGTTCAGATCTTTTTGGGTGAACACATATTTCAAACTCTTATGGTCGGTAAATACATCGACATGAACACCATACAAGTAACGCCTCTAAGTCTTTAAAGCAAACATTACCGCCGCTAACTCTAAATCATAATTCAAATAATTTTTTTCACGCACCTTCAATTGCCTTGAAGCATAAGCAATGATTTTCTCAAGTTGCATCAAAACACAAACAATACCAATTCATAAAGCATCACAATAAATCAAAAAACCATCTGATCCTTCTAATAACTTCAAAATAGGGACTGAAGTGAGTCTATCATTCATTTCTTAGAAACTCTTCTCTCAGGCTCCCGACCATAAGCATTGTACCTTCTTTTAAATAAATGTCTTTAAAGGTGAAGCAATAGAGGAAAATCCTTCCATTAATCCTTCTATAGTAAATGGCTAAACCAAAGAAACTCCATATATCTTAAGAGAACAAGGTCTAAGACAATTCTGATCTGCCTTGCTTTTCTTAGGATCGACATGAATACCTTTATCGGATAAAATGTGGCAGAGGAAAGCAACATACCTCAATCAAACTCACATTTTCTAAACTTAACATACAATTCCCTACCCTTGAGAATTTGGAACACGATCCTCAAATGTTCAACATGTTCATCCTCACTCCATGAGTAAATCAAAATGCCATCGATAAACACAATCAAAAACATATCAGGATATTCCTCGAAGACCTTATTCATTAAATCCATAAACGCTGTCAGGGTATTAGTCAACCCAAAAGACATATAATTACCATTCAAGACTGAAAAGCCATCTTCGGGTAATGTCCATGTCACGACCCGAGAGCACCCTCTAGTCGTAACACGACATACTCGACCCCGAAGGGGTCTTATACAAGCCTCATAGCATTCATTCATCGCATAGGTAATAAAAAAGTATGGAATTAAAACTTTTTATTCAAAAACCATTCAATCTATCATTTCAAAAGTATTTAAACGCAAGCGAAAGTCTAACGTCTCACATGGCCATCTTAGACAAACTTTAACAAGATAGGGTCATGGCCCTTTACAATTGAAGTCTAACAATAGTCTTAAAACATAAGGAACTAGAAACAATAAAAGTCCCTGTCCTCGATCTATGAGGACATACCAAGTCTTGGGGGAAAACTCTATCCAAGAACTTCTATCCTAGCTAGAATCAATCACTTGCCGGAACCTACACTTGTAGTAAAAATAAGAGAATATGGGTTAGCACACAAAAATGTACTAAGTATGATGACCAAGCAAAAACATGCTTAAAGGGGGACATTTTGTTGAAAGTCATGCTTTATGCCATTTTAGTAAAACTTCATGAACATTTATCAAAGAAGCATATTATAAATCACAATCAATATACAAAGTTACATATTTCACATTTAGTCAAAATTACATATAACCCTTTACCTTCACCTTGAGCCTTCACCTCAAGTAACCCTCAAGCTATACCTTGTGCAATGCATGGATAGCGTCCCATACCACCACCCACACTAAGGTACCACCTTACGGTCACCAAAAGTGAACTTACCATTCATCCTTCTCACCTTTATACAATAGAGCATATAAGACACATAAACATCACATGAATCACATCATCACATTAAGACCAACAACTAAGACAATTCTAAGTCATACTTGTGCAATGTGCAAGTAGCATCCCATACTACTACTCACACTAAGTAATCCTTTGAAGTCACCATAGACAAGGAACATTCCTATACAATAAGTCATGACAAAGAAGTACTAAAAATACAATCCAAGTATAGCATGCATCATTTACATTAGACACTTAAATCAACATTCTTCATTAGATTCAATTAGGACACATTCATGCATTTAGAGGACTTTCACACATTTAGCCATTAAGGCTTAGAGAACTCACTATAGCCCTTTCAAAGCCTACTCGTGCAATGTATAAATAGCATCCCATACTACTACCTACACTTTGTATTACCTATCAAGAAACTAAAGTGCACATCTCACATGATGGGAATAAGCATTTAACCGACATAGACCATGAGAGCTAGATCATGGAATCCGATGTACTATCCCACATCGTAAGGGTTGGTCTACTTGCTTAAGGTAAACCGGTGAAATTAGCTCGGATGGAATCCTCTAGCTAATATCCTATGTGGGAACATAATTATGGGATAGGAAGATGTTTATTGGAACTCTAACCTATCATTCAGAGAGTTTCCATCTAACCATATCCACTCGGTGCTTAGCCTACATTCCCATAGATTATTTCATTCATATTAAATTAGTGTATTAGGGAGGAATGACATAGGACTATAGACCCTTGATACATCATTACACAAGGAAGGAATGTTATAAGGCTATCAATCCATGGTACGTTCAATGATAACTTTAGAGTCCCCATGAAAGGAATGCCATAAGCCTATCGATTCATGGTCCCTCATTATATTCTTATACTCACGAAAGGAATGCCACTAGCCTATCGATTCATTGTACATTAACTCATTAAGAAAGAAATGCCACTAGCCTATCTATCTAGAGTCTTCATTACAATAGATCATTTATGAAAAGAATGCCTTAAGACTATCAATTCATATCCATCAAGTCAAGACACATTCATCACTCATATATGAAAGGAATGCCATAGCCTATCGATTCATAATCATCAAGTCAAGACACATTCATTATTCAAGAAAAGGATGCATAAGCCTACCAATTCTAGATTCAACATAGCTTTCATCTATCAAGAAGAGAACACCTAAGTCTACCAACCCAAGATACAACATCACATTATAGAATCCATTCACATTCCATCATCATCATTCATGAATGTTAATAGAGAGATAACATTCAATACTAACACAATTAGCTTCTAAACATGATCATCATTCTATCATTGAAATCACATGGAAATCCTACACATTATACATTCACATATACAATATCATGATAATACTTCAATTCATCAAACTATGCCTTCAAGGCCATGATCACAATGTACATAGTAAGTAAACAACTCTACCTTTCAAGTGGATCAACAATTCAAGCATAATTCTACTTTAACATGAGATTAGGCCAAACTTGCTCTTTCAAGGCTATGATCACAAATCCTCAATTCACCACAATTAGGCATAAAAGATGATACAATTCAATAATCTAAATCAATCTAAGCATAATTCCATCAACAATCATTCATAATCATCAAACCCATTTTATAAGGTGAAATTTAGGGATTGAGAAAAATCATGGGTTCACAGAGTAAAAATCATCTTAAATCATCAATTAAACATCAACATAATCATAATTTATCATTTGAAAACGTTTGATGCAAGAACCCATGAGATTGAGTAAAAACTTAGGGTTTTGAGAAACTTGAAGACTTAGAAAACTTCTTTGAAATTGACTCTAGGGTGAAAACTAACCCTAGATGAAGGATCACCATACCTTGTTATTGATTCCCCACGAAAATTGAAGAAGAAACACCTTGAAATCCCCAGCCCTAGCTTGATCTTGACCTTGATCTCCAATGGAGTTTCTAGAGGGAACTTTTTTGGAGGGAAGGGTTTGATTTGGGGTTTTGAAGTAATGAGGTCTAATTATGTTTTTAAAACTCTTAAAATATCCGAATATACTTTAAATAACCGTCCACACATTAATAAGGACTTAGGGTGAATTTACCAATTCACCCCTACACTTGCCGAGCCAAAACCAAATTGCAGGTGCCAAACAACGTCTCCCCATCCACGGACCGTGGATGGGTTGATGCCCCGTACTGTCCCTTCGTCAATTGGGGTTGTGGCTTGGTGTGGGTCCCTTTGACCTGTGTAGGCCATCCACGGGGTGTGGATGGACCTACGGGGCATGGACCTCTTCCGTAGGTCACCCTTTTTTGGCCAACTTTAAAGTTTCAAGGGGTCTTGGGGGTTAGTCTAAGGGTCCTCCTCAAGGACCCCTAGGGTGGCCCTTGGGGAGTTGTACCTTGACGTTGGACCCCTAAACCCCTCAACCCCTCAACCAAAGCTCGGGACAACATACAACCCCATCAAACCTCACACCAAACTCAAACACACACACTTTAGGCTCTAGTTTCACTAGTTTGTTTTTAGGGTCATTACAATCATTCTCCTTCACCATCAATTGGTTATAGCCCGACCGAAGGTCAATGTTGGAGAAGTAACTCACTCCTTGAAGTTGATCAAACAAATAATCTATCTTTGGAATATGATACTTATTATTAATGGTAACTTTATTCAATTGTTGATAGTAAATGCACATTCGGAGAGAACCACCCTTCTTCCGAACAAATAACACCAAAGCACCCCATGCAGAGATATCACTCTAATAAAATCCTTATCCAACAAATCTTTCAATTGGTCCTTTAACTTTTTGATTTCTGCTGGAGCCATACGATAAGAAGGAATAGAAATAGGCTACGTATCTAAGAGAAGGTCAATACAAAATTTTATTTCCCTTGTGGAAGGAATACCGGGAAAATCATCGGGAAACACATCCAAAAACTCATTTACAATTATAACTGACTCAAGATTATGGGTCTCAAAATCTATATTTCTAACCCGAATAAGATGATAAATGCAACCCTTAGAAATAATTTTCCTAACTTTTAGGCAAGATATGAACTGACCCTTAAGAACATTGTTTCTCCCTTCCCATGACATGATAGGTTCATTCAAAACCTTTAAAGTGACCAATTGAGGCCTACAATCTATGAAAGCATAACATGTATGAAGCCATTCCATCCCAAGAATGACATCAAAATGTAACATATCAAGCTCTACAAGATAAACATGAGTATCTCTATGAGAAATCGAAATTGGAAAATTTCTATATACTCTCTTAGCCATTATAGAATCACCAACGGGAGTAGATACATAAAAGGCATTAGAAAAGTTTCGGGACTAAAATTTAATCGCATGGCCACATAAGGGGTAAAAACTGATAAGGTAGCACCCATATAAGGTAAAGTATACACATAAAAAATAAAGACTTTAAACATACCGGTCACCACATCCGAAGAACCCTCGCGATCATGTCGCGTTTGAAGAACATAGAATCTATTTTGCTTTGAATCACCCAAATCAGAATCACTAGGTTGAAATTTCCTAAAATCCCTTCCCTTATTAGCGAGCAATGGGTAATCTGTCATCTTGTGACTACTCTTTGTCACGATCTAGGGGCACCCCCTAGATGTAACATGTCGTATAGAACAATAAGAGTAAAAATAGTCCAAGTCCAAAACATTTTATAAAACGAAAAATGGAAGTCTAGACTCTTGTCTCATTATAGACATCTAATATAATAGAATGAATTCCGGCCTAGCCCATACATCATGTCCAAAAGAGAAATAAATGAAAGAAACTAAATAATAAAACTCCATCCTCAAAGCATGAGGACTCACCAAAAGCAGAGAATATCTCACAGCAACAAGTAGCCACGAAATCCAGAACACTGACTGTCGGACCCTACATTTGGGAAAAATATATGCAAGAGTGTGCGTTAGTACAAAACAATGTACCAAGTATGATAGTCATGCATAAAACATTTAAAACATGCTTAAAAGGGACATTTCGTTTTATGACATGCAATTGACCAAGCTAAAACATCATATGAAGGTGCTACAAAACATAAGTCATAAATCATGGTCAATGCAAGCTAACTTCTTCTTTAAAAGCTTTGAACTCATATTGCGATACTCCTTGAGTAAACTTAGTTCATTATTACTTGTGGGGAATTAGCCTTAACCGACATTGAGACCATGTGAGCTATAACATGGAAACCACTGTCTACCCCACACCGAAAAGAGGTGTTATACTTGCCAAAGCTAGAACCTTGAACTTCTAGCTTAATTGGATCCACTAGCTAATCAACCAATGTGGGCATATAGTTATTGAATAAGGAGATTGCTACTAGAAACCCGACCTCTACTAACAGGAGAGCTTCCATCTCATGAGATTACTTTGGAAATCCGACCTCTGCTAATGGGAGAGCTTCCATCTCATTGTCAATATCCACTCAGTGCTAGGCATAAATTCCCACGAAATAGTCATTTCTTACTTGACTTCATTACTCATGGAAAGGTGCCCTTGGACAACCAAACCAAGCTAGTTTCATTGAGATAGCTCCTAGTCTTTGATTCAATTAGGTGAGAAAGCCTTTCAACCTAAGTATCCTTTCTTATGTGAGAAAACCTTTCACATCATGCAAGTATGTGTTATAGTGAGAATATCCTTTCACAACACAACATCATCATTGGTACTTAACTCTTAAAGCACCCTTAAAACATTTGCATAGATTTCATAAAACATTGCATAAGTCCACAATTTACCTCCTTGAGGTCAAAACCCAATCTCAATCATAAATCTTGGAAAACATGGGTTGGGTATGGATTTCATCATAAATACATGTAAATCTGGCAATACATACCTAATTTCATAAATCTCTTCCTTGAAGATGAAAATCCCACATCATATGATTCATAACTTGAAAACATGGGGATTACATGGGTTCATAGGGGATTTCTTGATAAAATCATTGCAATTCATCAATTCATGCATAGAAGATCATAATCAAAGCATTTAAATCAACAATGATAAGAACCCATGCTAATTGAAGAAAACCCTAACTCAATTGGGGAATTCTACCTTTGAAAATGGAGGAATTTGGGAACTCCATGAATGGAAGGAATCCATGGATGAAAACTATCATACCTTGACTCTAAATGCTAGCCTTCGATGGAGGAATTGAGACCTTGAGTTGAAACCCTAGGTGAATCCGTCTTCTTCTTCAAGTTTCTAGAGAGAGAATATTTGGTGAGTGCTTCTTTTCGGAATTTGAGAGAATGAAATAAAAAGGGTGAATTTGGGGGTTAAAAAACTTATAAAGGGGTTCTAAATATAGGCAAACCGACATAGTGTAGGAATTAATTAATTAGGAAAAGACCCAACTGCCCCTAAAAATAACTAACAGGCAACGACCCACAAACCCCAGTCAATGGACGGTGGTCTGACCCATGGCCCATCCCGGTGGACCATCGTTGGGTTCAAAGACTTGAGATCTTTGGGTCTCGAACCACGGAACGTGGTCTGACCTGTGGTCCGTAGGTCGTGTCATGGTCCTGGACCGTCAAATCACTACTGGGCAGGACAACCACGGACCACACCTATGGTCTGTGGTCCACCCTATGGGTCGTAGGTGGCCGGCGTGATCTGGCACCTGCTACTTCTGGAAAATCTGCAATTTGGTCCTTTTGCATACGGGGTTTTACACTCTTTCACACTTAAAGCAATCATTTGTACCGGCCAAACACTAGTCGTCATGTTTCTTACCACACCTAGTGAAAGCGGGAATAAAATATCCACTACCACCATTTCCTCCTTGAGGCTTAGGGTTAGTCCCCCTATCTTTGTTGAACTTAGGAGCCAGAGCATTAAAGAAAACTTGAACTAAAAAAATTTGTCGGAATTGAGGACACCCTTGTCCACCAGACCTATAATGAGAAAACTCATCATCACCGATTCTTGCTCTTTTGGATTCTTTTACCCTTTTCTTGGGATTTTCCTCTTCAATTTGTTAGGCATGTATCATCAAATGATAAATATCCATCTCTTTGATCAACATAGTAATACAACACTCTTTAACAACCATATAATACAACCCCGACATGAACTTGTTCATCCTTGCCCTAGAGTCGAAAACCATATTAGGAGCATACTTAGCCAATTCATTGAATTTCAAAGCATACTCCTTCACACTCATATTGCCCTTGAAGGAGATTAGTGAATTCAAGCATTTTTAATTCTCTCATTTCAAAGAGAAATAAACGGTCAAGTAAAGTTCCCTTAAATTTCTACCAATCTAGAGGACTTACATCAATAGCCCTCTCACCTTTCCATTGTTCAAACCCGACTTGAGCAACACCATTGAGTTGATAAGAGGCCAAATCTGCTTTCTCAAGTATAGACAATCTCATAATTCCCCTATTTTCTACACCTCATCAATGAACTCTTGAGAATCCTCATCAACCTTAGACCCATGAAATTCTGGAGAAATCATCTTAGTAAAGTCTCTTATCCTTGCCACCATCGTGCCCACATTTGGGTTCATGGGAGCATTAACCTCTCTATTAGCTTGGGTCTTCATAGTTTGAGCCAACACTTGGAAATCAACTCAGAATTCGGCATGGGTCACTTGCTCCGCCAAAGGATAAAGTAGAGCTTGGCGAACCTCGGGCTCTACATTGTCATTGCCCATATTCCTTCTAACGTAAGCTCTTTGAGGGGCCATATTCTAAAAAGATCAAACGCGATTTAGGAGAAGGATCATAATAGAGATAGACTCAATGGCACGACTTTAAAGTAATGAAAGAAGTGAAGTTTCCTAAATGCTTTGTAGCCTCTTATTTATAAATGTGGTGCGATTCACACTTATAAACACGACCTTACTCAATGTTGTTTTTGAGACATCCTAGAACCATTTCTAAAAACCTGCCCTCTAAACACCAAGTTTATCATGACCCAAAGTACACCCTAGACGTGACATGACATATAAGACCCCAAAAAGACCAACAGAAGCCACTTGACATACATATACACAATATAATAGACAAAAGTAATGAAATCTCATACGGATAAAAGAGTTTGACATTCAAAAGAAGAACACTCTCATAGTCATGAAAAGTCATCTAGTACATCAAAGGAAGTGGTTGGGACGTAATCCATACACCACGCACAACATCTGAAGAACTAAAATATAGGTAAATTAAATTAAAGATGCCTTTTTCCTCAGAACATGAGGATTCATAAACTCTACGAACTCCAAATGATTACCAACTAGCCACGAGTGGAGGGAGAGGAAGCATCATGTCACGACCCAAGCCTAGGGCCTAGACGTGACATGGCGAATGAGGAACCCAAAGGAACCCCAAACAAGCCTCTCAAACTTGTCATCACACTTCATCGGTCGCGGAAGTACATTCAACATTAATTAACGGGAAATAGGGA
>JAJOOR010010849.1:0-66602 GCA_036250505.1 Solanum acaule
CCTATCTTTGTGATTGAGCTTCTTAGACACTGGATAGTACTTTGCTTTAAACACCTCTGCCAGTTGGTCCCATGTGAATATTGAGTTATACGGAAGCTCAGTGAACCATACTGCAGCATCGCCTGTCAGTGACAGAGGGAACACTCGTAATCCAATGACATTCATATCCAAGTCTGGTCTACCTACACAACTTTTGCAAACCACCCTTAGTTTGGCCAGGTGAGCATGTGGATCCTCTGATGGCGATCCTGAAAATAAGCCTCTTGATGTAAGCATCTGCATCAAACTACTAGTCACCACAAATGTGTGCCCTGGAGGTAGAGGAGGTAGGACAATGGGTCCATCAGAGTCCGCTATATCGACTCTTTAATATGAAAGGGTATCTACTTTTAATATAATACAAATAATTAAAATTAATAAATAAAATAAATGAAGTATTTTTAATTAGGGGTATTATAGTAATTTAACATTCAATTTAGAAGTTCATGCTTTTAAGGTAGTATAGATATAGATTAAACATGAGAAATGATCAAGAAATCACTGTCTGTTAGCAAGTCCGCGACGTGGATATGCATTTAAATATTTGGTCATGAAATAAATTTTGTGGTAAAATGGTCCGTGACCGCTTCGCGATGCAGAGAAATTTTTTCAAATCCAGAGGAACAGGTCCGCGTCTCGCACCTGGTACCCTGATTTGCCCGACTTGTTCCTTTTTCGTTTTCTAACCCAAATTAGCCTAAAATCGGTTATTTTTCTCAAATTCTCTTTAGATTCATGTACCCAGTATATATACACAAGAATCTAACTCAAACAACTCAAGGAAACAACACTAGAACCTCAAGAAACTCCTCAATCTCAACCAAAATTCAAGAACGAAAGCAATTGAAGAACACACAACAAGAACATTCAAACTTAAAATCTTTTCAGCATGACTTCACGCTGAAATAAACATATTTGGCACTTGGGTGAACGAATCTATGTTATGAAAGTCTCACATACCTCTTTAGGGATCAACCCTTGGCGAAACCACTTCAATTCTGCAAGAAATCTCAAAGAACACTTGACTTTTCTCCTCTTTTTTCTGCTTGAGTTCTTCCTCTAAAAACCCTAGTGTGAAATCTTTGAGTACGTAAGCTGAACTAACTTAGTTTAGACCCCGAATAATATACTAAAAATGGATTTAATAAATTGGGTAATGAAAAGACCAAAATACCCCTTTAAAATCTGGTTTTGACTTTACTTATCTAGACAGCCCGACTTCAAATTGGCATATCTCCCTTATACGAACTCAAAACTGAGCAAACTCGGCAGCGTTGGAAAATAATTCAAAGATGTTTCTTACGGTATTTTGTAGCACACCTAAATCATAGTGAGCTAGGAGTTATGGTTGTTTGAATTTAACCCAAAACTCATACTTAATCTTAACTTTGTCAAGCTTTCCAAAAACAATTTCTTTCTAATTCCAAGTCTTTCTAGTAGTGGGTGTTACACTAGCATGATGTGAAAGGTTTTCTCACATAGAAAGGATTCTTAGGTTGAAAGGCTTTCCCACCTAATTGAATCAAAGACAATGAGCTATCTTAATGAAA
The DNA here is from genome assembly GCA_036250505.1 of Solanum acaule. Taxonomy (NCBI): domain Eukaryota; kingdom Viridiplantae; phylum Streptophyta; class Magnoliopsida; order Solanales; family Solanaceae; genus Solanum; species Solanum acaule. The sequence continues at coordinate 1,590 of JAJOOR010010849.1, forward strand.
CTAGCTTAGTTTTTTTGTCCAAGGGCACCTTTACATGATTAATGAAGTCAAGTAAGAAATGACTATTCTGTGGGAATTTATGGTTATATTGAAACTCTCTCATAGTAGAGGTCGAATTTCCAAAGTAATTTCATTAGATGGAAGCTCTCCCGTAGAAGAGGTCGGGTTTCTAGTAGCAATCCTCTTATCCCACAACTATGTTCCCCCATAGGTTGATTAGCTAGTGGATCCACTTAATCTAGAAGTTCAAGGTTCTACCTTCGGCAAGTAGGACACCTCTTTTCGGTGTGGGTAGACACCAGATTACACGTTATAGCTCACATGGTGTCAATGTCGGTTAAGTCTAATTCCCCACAAGTAAAAATGAACTAAGGTTACTTCACGAAGTATCACATATGAGTTCAAAGATTTTAAAGATGAAGTTAGCTTGCATTGAACCTAATTTATGACCTGTGTTTTATAAGTCTTTCATATGATGTTTTAGCTTGGTCAATTGCATGTCATGAAATGAAATGTCCCTTTTAGCATGATTTAAATGTTTTATGCATGACTATCATACTTGGTACATTGTTTTCTAATAACACATAGTCTTGCCTACATTTCCCAAAAATTAGGGTCTGACAGTTAGGGTCATCAATTTCGTGGCTAGAGGTTGCTTTGAGATCTTTCTAAGCTTTGATGAGTCCTCATGCTTCGAAGAAAGACTTTTGTTGTTTTAGTTTCTTTCATGTATTTCTCTTTTGGACAGGATGTATGCGCTAGGCCCAATTTAATTATATTGTATTAGATGGCTATGATGAGACAAATCTATTAGACTTCCGCTTTGCTTTTATAAGATGTTTTGGACTTGGACTATTGTTTTACTCTTATTGTTCTATTTCCTATGTTATGAGAGCTAAGTGGCTTGTATGTAGTCCTTTGAGATCTTATACGCCATGTTACATCTAGGGTGTACTCCGGGGTCGTGAAAATTTTCATTAATTTCGTAAAGAACATGCATATCTTCATAAACTCATCTTTCATAGTTCAAAACCTACATTATATCATCGTAGCTTAAAACATATGGGTTATGCCTGGGTTCATGGGGAATTCAACTTAAATTAGGTAGTTTTTTCATTTCATGTATAAGAAAACATAAAACAATCAATTGAATCAACATTGAAAGGAACCCATGGTAGTTAAGTAAAACTATGTTTGATTAGGGAATTTACCTTCAAAAATTGGATAATTTAGAAACCCTATGGAGGAAAGAGCTCCAGATATGAAGACTATAATACCTAGGAGTTCAAAGGCCTTTAGCAATTGGTGAATTTGGAGACATGATCTTTAAACCCTAACTGGACTTCTTCTTCTTCCTTTGAGAGAGAAATATTTGGGGAGGATGAACTTGTTCAACTTTTGGAAATTTAAGAGAATGAATTGAATTGGGTAATTTGGGGGTTTAAAAATTATTATATATGACCCAGGGTAGAGGCTAAAATGGCATAGTGTTGAGTTAAAACAATGGGGAAAATATTGAAATGACCCTGACTTAAAACTGCCAAAATAACTCTTTGGAAGGGCTTCACCGGCGTCTAAAACACCACAGCCCATCTAGCAGGTTGTGAAGATGCTCTGCCTAAGAGGACTTTTCTTTTTCAGGAATAAGTTCTCACTTCAATCTTGGAATTAGGAAAACTTGATGGCATTGGAAAGAGGACCCTAAGATTTTAATTTGATAGGTCATGAGATACCTAATTCATTTTGAGCTGAAAGATATGATTGTCTGATGTTGACCCTAAACTCTATGTTTGACAAGTGTCCTTCATGGACCACTTCATGGTCTATGTGAAGCTTCACGTACCGTTTAAATGTGCGTGGTCTTTACATTGAACTTGCATAACAACCTACCAACTAGGTAACTTGTACGACCTAGTTGACAGGCCGTTAAGATTACCACGGACCGTCTATGGCACCGTCAAGGTGACCCCTGCCTAAGGCACGTTCAGGAAATATTTACAAGCCCCTTAACGAACCGTAGTCCCCTAAAAGGTCCATCTAGGGCTCCGTGGAGGGTTCCATGGTCCACTTTTTGGTTCTTGATTTTCCCGCTTAACCCCTTTCTAGCTTTTCTCTAATCAAAGGTGTTACAATTGTGATATCTCCTTTTCATCTCAACCACACCAATTCAACATAATCCACTACCTTAAATTAGACTTATCCTTTAAAGAAAGTCTTGCAGTCAACAATGAAACCGTATACTATCATCTTTAGATATCACATTAATGATTTAAAACTAAAATGCAATTATCGATCTAATTCTCCACTCCAATCAATTTCTTTTGAGCATTATTCGGAGATTGGAAGCTAAGAATGAGCATGGACACTCAACCTATAAATTTAAGCATGAAAACTAGATTGAACCTATTTAATGAAATCAACATGGAAACAAGGAATTACAAATGCAATAGAGTAATTAATCAAACACCCACATAGCTTTGCCTATTTCTAGCACAAAAGCCCCAATTTTATACAAGTAATTACACCCACATTTCTAGAAATTAATAACAAGGAAATGAAGAAAGGTAGAATATATTACTTAAATAGAGAACAATCTTCAAAACAATAATTGAAATGTGAGGCAACTTGCCTTTAATGTCTCAACCCCAAAATCAAGAATTGTGTAAAATCTACTCTAAGATGAGTGTTTTTTCTCTCTATATTATTTTCTCTCTAACAAATCATTAATCATGGATAATATCCGAACCTAGACCTCTAGTCTGCATTTTTGGGGTCCAAGGCTAGAGAAATTCCCATTTGAATTAATTGCGTGGTAGAAAGTCTATTATGGGTTTGATTGTTTAACTGACCTTTGACGGAGAATTAGGAGAAAACATATGTCCTATATTTACTTTAAAAACTACCTTTATTTTTTTTAAAATTTAGTATTTGTTTTATAAGAGATCTTGATGCTTCGTTTTTTCAGAAATTTTCTGTAGAACATTTAAAAAAATAAAGATGGGAACATTTCCTTAAAGTTCTCTTTCTCCTTTTGTTGTGTTCCATTGGCAATGTAGGTAATAATTCTCTAATTTCCTACTAGACTTCTAGACATTTCAATTCTTTATATATATAAAATCTCTCCTAATTTGTTTTCTCTATCTTTATTAGTTTCTAGCTCCTAAAATATTCTAGAAGAGCTTATTGAATCTTGGGGGATACACTTAAACTGGGTGAAATATTCTTAAGGGAAGTGTTTGACACACCTTAAGCTTTGGTGAATTTTATACGAGTACCCATAAAGAAGGTATTTGCTGTAAGATTTTCAACCGTCTTTGATGTATCTAACAAAATATATTAAATTCTGAATCAATTATCATATTTGATTTGGTTTCTTTATGTAAGAAATGTATTATATTTGAATTATTCTTAGAAGTATATCACCCAATATATAAAGAAATTAAAGAATTTTGTATATTCATAAGTTGAGTGATCAAAATGACAAATATCAAGTAATAATAAATTGTGTATAATTATTTATATATAGTAAGGATTCAAATAAGATTTTATTAATAAACAAGGAATGAATTTTAAAAAAAGGCAAAAAAAAAAGATAAAGCTTGAAGCAAAAATGTGTATGATTATTTCTCAATAATCATGACTTTCTAGAATCAGAACTCAAAATCCAAAGTGTGTATATATATATATATATATATATATATATAAATGCTCAACAAACACCAAATTCTTCAGCAAAATTTCAAAGAAAGTGAGTTTTCATACTTCCACATTCCATTTATTATTTTTTTGTTTCTTCTCTTTGGTCGTGTTGTTTCGTGATGATTTTTCTCTAAAATTTATTCGTGTTTGGATAAAGCATAGATTTTTCTTGATTTTTTTCTGAAACTTTTTGGAGTTTTCTAGCATTAGATAATTTTGTTTTCTAAACTGATTGTTCTTTCATTTAATTCAGGTGAGAAGAGAAATATGTTGAATTCCATCTCATTTTGCTCTTGCAATGAAAGAAAATGATTACGTCATGGTGAGTTTGATACTGTCAAAATTTAATTTAATTTTTTAATATTTCTGCCTTTCTATTCACTTTTTCTCCTACACTTTGACCAAGCAAGTGTTACTACTTTACAAAAATGATTGTTTATTTCTCCTATCACAATTTGAAATCATTTTTCATTTGTTTCTTTTATCTCTCATTTGATAGTAGGGCAAACCTCTCTTGATATATGTACGAAACAATCTTGTCTTAATCATCATCATCATCATACTATACAAAAAGTTGGTAGCCCCAAATTTAAAGTTGAAATAAGAAAATATTCTTGAAAATTTGAAGGATCATTTTACCATTCATAAAAAAAATTATCTTCCATTAAATGATTAGTTTTAACTTAACAAGAAATATATATTCTAATAAATACAAATAAAGATATAAAAATTGCACTATAAATCATCTAATGATGAAAGGATAACATGATAGGACACTTTGGTTTCACCTTATTAAATTTTGTCCTATGGACAAGTTGAGAATGTTTAGATTTCATTTCTTTTGAGTAATGTCTATTAAATGTTTCAAAATTGCTTTCATCTTTCAACATTCATATTGTATTAACTCATACGTCTACATTCATTTGACCAATTCAAGTTAATTTATCCAAGTATTGTTGTTGAATTTTTCTTTAGTTACTGCAGTTATTTTTAATATAATAAATTATCTAGGTTAAAGATAAATTTGAATTTTAAATTTTTATTAGGTTGTTTAAGTTGTTTAGAAATTCTAGCTTATTTGAATTTTGAATTGCAGATTTTCTGAATACTGTGTCCTTAAATTGACTATTTAAACCCCTACTATTCTTAATAAAATTATTGAGAGTATTTCAATCAATTCTTTTTGCTCTCCCATTTTCAAAAACACCAACAATGATATCAAGAACTTTATTGGTCTTATGGGATCCATGAGTTCTTCCAAAGAACTATTGTATCATTTTTAACTATTAAGGGCTATCCATTTTAATCCATCAGGGCTACTTTTAACCCAAAGAGCTATTTTTCAGCCAATTTTAATCCTATTTTCAGAACATGCTTTTTTCAACGACAAGCTATTTTCAACAACCTTTTTGCCGTAAAAAATGGCAAACAAAAGTCTCTTTTTGAACAGATGATAACTCTCAAATTTGGTTGGTGAGAATAAAACCATATTTTTAAACTTAGTTGACATGTGATGTTGTGATGTAAATAAATCCTTACAACAAAAATTTGCAAATCCTACAAAAGGTCAAAGTAAAACACTTTCAGAAGAGATTTTAGACACAACAAGGTTATTGAAGGCATTCTTTAAGCACAAGCCCAAAAGGAGAAAAAGAAATTTTTTTAAAGTTAAATAAAAATGAACAGAATTCAACATCAACTGTCAAAGCAAAAATTTAAGAGGAGTATTTTGTCAATTGCAGTAACAAAAGAAAAATGAAAAGTTGAATTTTACTTTAGTTACTGCAATAATTTTTAATAAAAAAATTTGTCTAGGTTTAGGATAAATTTGAAATTTAAATTTCTATTAGGTTGTTTTAGTTATTGAGAAATTCTAGTTTTTATTTTGAATTGCAAATTTTATGCATATTATTTGCACAAATTGATTCTTTAAATCTTTCCTATGCTAAATAAATTTTTTGATAGTATTTCAATCAATTATTTTTGTTGCGCTATTTTTAAAAAAAAATAACAATTCTTAGCTTGATGAATTATATATCAAACAACCTTCTCATCCCTTTTCCAAAAAAACATGGTGAAACCTAGGACCTAAAATTTGAATAGTGATATTTGTTGAAATGATCCCGTCGTTTTGGCAAAATTGTTCTTCTTCAATTGCAAGAGACTAGAGGATTCATAACTATGACACATTTGCTAAATCAATTTATCAAAATATTTGTTCAACGAAGATTAAAATTAACGAATAAGTTTTCAATTGATGAGTATACAAAATCATAATTGTGAAAAGGTAGTGTAACCTTTGCTTAAAGTTTTGAATTATCTCTGCAATTCGAAAACAGGTTCTAGTATTACTAACAACTTGATCCTTAAGCGATTCTAATGTTTTCATGAGAAGAAATTGGTCATGTACATGCTAACATCACCATACTTGCTGGTGGTAAGATAAAATTCAACACTGACTTCACCAAGTACATTCTATTTATCAGTTGTTTTCCAAATTCTTCACAAAATTAAAGAAAACAAGCTTAGATAGTTCCATGAACAAGAACAAAAACAATGAAGAAAAGGATTCATTAATTTTTATTTGGGTTTTAGTACAACTGGGGAGGATGCTGGATAACTTAAGATTTTTTGTAAAAGATGCATGACTGACAAGGATATAATAGAAAGATCTCTCAAAAGAGTATGCTTTGACTATAGCCGCTAGTTTCTTGAACCAATGGAGGGATGAAAATTGTAACTTTTTGGATAGTAAAAAGATGTTTTTTGTTCATTAATATATCACATGGATGTAACCTACTTAGGTTTAGCCTATAGGTCAAAGATGTTTTAAGCCCAAAACTCCTCACAAACACACATTCCTCGTCTTTATAGTGGAATTAATTTTGGTTACTGTCACGACCCAAGCCTACACCCTGGACGTGGCCGGGAGTTGAGAACCATTGCTGGATCCCAAGAGAACCCTCATCCTGGCTGACTACAAACGAAAGACTAACTCAAGCATAAATAAGCTTAAAGATGAATTAAATTCATTGACCTCAAATACTATACTTTACAAGTCTGAGCAATACTCAAAAGAAAGTAAATCCAGAAAACTCCTCAACTCTATCTATCTATGAAGCCTCTATTATTAAAGAAGGATATCGGGACAAAACCCACGACATCTCCAACTACTAACTTTAAGGTAAAGGTGAAGTCCTCTGGAATATCACATGACCTCCACGAAATTCCTTTTGATGATCCTGAATACCTATATCTACATCATGAAACGATGCAGGCCAAATGACATTAGTACATGGAATGTACGAGCAAGTAAAGGGAATTCTAAAGCATACACATAAGCTTGAACTGATAAAGAGGGAACACACTTACCTCGCACCTCATCTCACTCAACTCGACTCAACTCAACAATACTAAACTTAAAGATACTCAACTCAACTCAAAGATAGTCAACTCAAAGATACTTCACTCAAGGATTCTCTACTCAAAGATACTCAACTCAACTCAAGGATAAAGCAATAATAAAAGATGCAATATATGGAAAACTTTTAAAATAATAGATAATAACTCAATTGTATGTAAAAAGAGAATAATAGCTCAAGTGTATGTAAGAATACAGTAAAAACTCAATTGTATGTAAGGATACAATATTAAATCTTATATGTATGTAAGAATACAATAATAACTCTTACATGGGAGATTCTCTAACCGACAACCATCACTATGAGTTATGTGATGATACAATGTCTCGCCCTCGCTGCCACAACTTTCCTATACCTTGCCGGAGTATAGGGCATCCTCAACTAAGTGGATCCACTAAGCTACTCTTAAAAAACAATAAGGAATCATCAAAAAAGTATGACCCTTTACCCATGTTGGCAAACATGGTTTATGAGGATTTTGAGTTATTTGAACTCATCCCCATATCGGTGCTCAATACTAATCCCAAAAATAGATACTCATGATCATATGTTTAAAAACATAAACTTTTCCTCTAGCTTGAGATAATTGCTCAAACTACCCTCTTAAAAGAGGTAACTACTCTTCAAATATATTTTAAACTCATAACTCATTTAGAAATCTTTGTTTCTCTTTTATCAATGTAAATATTATTAACTTTGAGAATACATGGTCCTCTTATACTCTAACTCAACTCATACTTGAAAACTCTTTCTTAAAACATATCAAATCATATTATAGTATGGTCATTGATTACTCAGGAAGTCATACTGCATAAACATTGATGGTATATCTAGATACCATACTTCTCATACATTGATGGCATACTCAATTGTCATATTAATCGTATTTTAGAAGCTATTTTCTCGAAACTCATCTTTACCTTCCCAAAATTTAGACTAAGAACTCAAGTGTTGGCTTTAAAAAACTCCTCAAAATTTAAAACTCAAATCATAGGGTTCATGTCGAATTATGGACATGAGCGACACAACTCAGGATCTTAATAGCAATTTGGAAACTCACTACTCAGAACTCATGACTCAAGAACTCAAGGACTTAGGAACTCTGGACTCATAACTCAATAATATTACTCTTCTTAAAGATACTCAAGTTATGGAGTTTATGCAGAATTATAGGCATAAATTACTCGACTAAAGGATCTCAATAATAATGTAGACTCATAAATACACTCTTCTCATTCTCATACTCATTTACTCAAGTCTTGAAACAAATTATAAATAAATGTAGAAGACTCCTCGAAAAGACTCAAAAGGACTTTCTCAAACTTTACTCTTCACTCTAACTTGAATTTGAATTATGAATTAAAGAATTATGATTCATGATATAAGATCTCTTGATGATTAATGAAGGCTTAAATTGTCAGGATTAAGAAAGGAATGAAAGCTCCGCTCAAGGGAACAAGTGCGGAATGAAAACGAAGAACAATAGTGGCCTGAGGCTTTAGGCGCAGGGGCAGCGCATCATGCCAGGCCTCCACTGATTGAGGCTGGTTTCTGGTGCACTGCTAGCATGCTGCCCCAGCCTCTCTTGCTCTATGAGGGCGTGCTGCCGCAGCCCCTCTAAAGCTATGGGGGGCGTCTCCCCAGACAAATTCCATGATGTCCAAATGGATTTTTTTTCTTGATTTTTTATCTAAATTCACCTAGATTCGATTGATTTCTTCCAAAATTCCTTAGATTCGTATACCCAACATAAGTAAACAAAAATCTTTTCAAATCTGTTCAAAAACAACCCTCAAACTCGAAACCCTCGCCTCAAGAACCCATCAAACTCCAATAATAAAGATTGAGGAACGAAACTTCAAGAAACCCATCAAGAACTTCAATACATGATTTTCATGGACGAAATTAAATCAAGAGACTCATGATTGGCGTGAGGTTGAATGAACCCATCACTATGAAAGCTTACATACCTCGTAAGGATAAATTCCTCTAAGATCGCAGGAATTTTGAAAGCTTGAAACTTTTCTCCCTTTTCTCCTCTTGAAATTATCCCAAGCTTTCCAAATGCGTTTAGACTTTAGCGTAAACTGAGTTTAATCAGATTTGAACTCTAATTTGGGTGGAAAAACGTGTAAACATAGTGGGGTAAGGAAAATACCAAAATATCCCTCTTTAATTTGGATGAATTTCCTTAACTAGACAAGTTATACTCAAATGGGCATATCTCCCTCACCTGAACTTGAATTTTAGCAAACTTGCTGGCGTTGGAAAGAGGATTTCGAGATCTTTGATTTGATATCTTATGGCCCACCTAAAACTTTTTGTTCTGAAAGTTATGGTCATTTAAAATTTACAAAAGAGTAATCTCATAGAGATATTCAATTGGAATGAAAGTTTTGCAACTCAACTTTATGCTATGGAGTTTTAGAAACCTTAACATCTAAGAAAATTTTGAATTCACTCAGAAAAAAACTCATTCAACATAAAGGATGACTTGAGTCTCAACTTAGAAACTTTTGGGATGCTACAATATCTCCCCGTTAGGATCATTCGTCCTCGAATAACTACTGGACTGAGAATTGAAAGGGGTTATGCTTACTTTATTAAAGCCTAGTACTATAACCTTTCCATAGACTCTAACTAGCCACTCCTTATAAGAATTCCTCACCCTCTCATCAGTTGTACCAACTGAACTTTCATGCACTACTACCAGTAAACTGTCTTAGTACTTATCGTAAAACCTTGTCTCCTTGTCCCTCCACATTCATAACCTTAGATGATATGAAAACATCCTCACTATCATAATAAGAAATAGCAATCCTATTCTCTATCATCATACAACTACTACAACACCACTCTCAAAACTACAAAGGATAACTGAAAGAGCTTTAGGGCGAAATATCATAAGCACAATTCATTCAAGATACCTGATATAAGAATTTGCATGAGATAACATTATGTTGCTAGCTATTGAGAGTAAATCACGAATTTGTGAGACTGAAAATACTAAGAGACATGAATGCTTATATGAATATGTTCATATCATAGAGCTGATATCCATAACTTTATCGATTAAACTTGAAGTTAATGGGCTAAAGTCTTTGCCCCTCATTCTGAAAACTGAGAATAATGTAAACCTCTCTGAAGTGTATGAGCATAGGTTTTAGACAAAATTCTAATATAAGAAACATCATCATGATGTTGTAATAACTGAACTCTAAGAAATGCGCTAGAGTATGAATGGATTATGTACTTCCTTAATGTAACACCCTGTATGCTAGACCAAACCAAATTGTAGATTTCACGAGTTGCAGGTGGAACCCATGGGTTCTATCCACGGATCGTAAGAGGACCCATGGTCTATCCTGCAAGTCCGTGGTGCACCACCTGCGACCCACTCCCAGAAACTTCAAAAACTTTGGCCAAATATCGACCTACGAAAGGACCGATGGATAGTAGGCCAAGCCACAGACCGTGGTCCTGGTCCGTGGATTAGACCCTCAGCTTCCAGCTCCCAGTCACATTCGATAATTGACCAGCACAGACCGTCAGTCGTTCATTGGTCCATCGGTGACCTCGATATTAGTTAAGTAAGGGGTCTTTTGGTCTTTCCCTTATGCATTGGACCCCTAAACTACGTAGTTTTGGTCACTTTTAGCCTAGTAACTTAACTAGAATCTACCCTAAGCAAGTCTTTCACCAAAAACATAGAAAAATTAGAACATAGAAGGAGAAGAGTCGATCACGCCATAGTCCAAGAACGCAACGAGTCTTCATCAGTTTCAACCCTGAAATCAAAATATTTCTTCGTAGAATTCTTCACCAGGTACGTGGGATTTCATTAGTGGGTTCCATTCACCCATTAGGTCCCTAGATTTCAATCAGTTTCTTGATTCCCTTGATATTATGTAGACTTAGGGTTTCTTAAATGTTACAAATTGTTGGGTTTTAGCTATTAGTTTGATCCAAATCAGATTATCACGTTGTTGCTCAGCTTCTTGCATTAAATTTAGAACCCTAGCTATGTAGTTATTTTAGGTCATGAAATAAAGATGGTAGGTCAGTTAATTCAGATATATAAATGCATGCTTCAGTTTTGAATGTCACAATATCAGTATAATTGTTGCATTCTCAGTTTGCATGTCCTTATTTTGAGCTAACCAGTATTACAACATTTCAGTCATAATATTGCTTATTTACATAATCAATTGGAAGTATCTTAATACTGAGTTGGACTAGGGTCAGTCACCCTCATAGTCCCAGAACAACGTGCCCTCGTAGGTTTTAAGTCCCTATGTGGGCGTCATTTTAGTGATTATGCCAGTCATGCCTCTATACCTTTGGCAGGGTATATTGGGTCCTCTTGATGGGGTGTATACATCGGACTCCACACTTAGCTCATGTGGTTTTATGTCAGTTATTAGTAGCTCCCGTAGTTCAGTCAGATCTATTGCATTGACCATGTTAACAATATTGTTCAGTAATTCAGGTCATCATGTTATAAACTTGGTCATTGCATTCAGTTAGTTGATGTTCAATCTTTTCAATATCCTTATCATGTTAAGATTATATCATTGCTTTATTGCCTTGTTCAGTTATGTATTATTCAGCCTTAGTCTATCATGTATGCACAATACCTTTTAAGTACTGATGCATACTCTGCGCTACATCTTCTCGTGATGTAGGTTCAGGTCCTCAGCTCCCAAATCCTGCATAGATCGATTCCTGATCTTCTGGTGAGTACTCATTATCCAAGGACGAGTGACATGTCTATTTTCTACTTTCAGTCTTTTAGTTTCAATTTTGCTAGATTTAGTTGGGGCATGTCCCAACGTTTCTTGTCAGTAGAAGCTTTATTTCATATATAGTTAGATTTAACTTTAGTTTTGAGTTCATCTTCAGTTGTTATTGAACTCTTCCAGATTATTTATACAGACAGTTCATAGGTATTCCCCTTCACTTTTAGTTTATCTCATATCTTATGCTTTCGCTCAGTATTTCAATTAAATATGCTTATGATATGCCAGCTCAGGGTTAGCTTTGGGTGACTTGTGATCCTAGATCCCACATCCTGGGGTTAGCTCGGGGCCTGAAAAGCTTGGTATCAGAGCATTAGGTTCAAGGGTCCTAGGATGTCTAAAAGGTCGCACTAAGTAGAGTCCTTTTCAGGGGTGTGAAGTGTACCACATCTAATGAGAGGGAGGCTACAAAGTATTTTAGGAAAACTTCATTTTCTTGCTACTCTTATCGTGCTTGAGGTATGATCCAACTTCTCATTCTAATCCTTCGTTATGCGTTTCAGATCATGCCTCCTCATAGAGCTTACGAAAGGAATGCGAATGCCAAAATACAAATGTAGCTCCTCCAGCCCCATATAAGAAAGTTTCGAATGCTGAGTTTTGAAAAGCTATCCAACTGTTGGCTCAGAGTGTGACCAACCAGAACAATCAGCGGGTCCCAGTTCCGGTAGATACTAATGTTGGGTCAGCTGTAGCTAAAGTGCGAGATTTTGTTAGGATGAATCCGCCTGAGTTCTTAGGATCACAGAATGGTGAGGATCCCCAAAACTTCATAGATGAGGTCAAGAAGATCTTTGAAGTAATACAGGTAACTAGGAATGATCGGGTTCAGTAAATATCTTACCAACTTAAGAATGTGGCTCATATCTGGTATACTCAGTGGAAAGAGAACATGGGTACAAATGTAACTCCTATCACTTGGGATTGCTTTAGTGAAACCTATCTGGACAAGTTCTTCCCAAGAGAGCTAAGGGAAGCAAAAGCTAAGGAGTTCATGAACTTAAGGCAAGGTAACATGACAGTCAAAGAGTATGAACTCAAGTTCACCCAACTCTCCGGTTATGCTCCTCACATGGTTGCTGATTCCAGGGTTCAAATGAAGAAGTTTCTGTATGGAGTGTCAGACGTAGTGAAAAGAATGTGTAGGAATGCTATGTTGCTGGAAAATATGAACATATCTAGGCTCATGAATCATGATCAGCAGGTTGAGAGAGATAAACTTAGGGAATAAGCTAAGGAAAATAAGAAGACTAGGACCGACAACTATGATTATTCTCAACAAAAATCGAGTGGTGGAAATCGCTCGTAGTCTTAGTAGAAATTTTTAGCTCCAGCACCTTTATCAACTAGTGTTCCATCCTCCATGTTCAGACATGATCAGAAAGGTAGGACATCAGTCTCTAAGTCTCAGGGAAGTGTTTCAGGCACCAGAACCTACCCAACTTGTCCAAAGTGTGGTAAGAACCATCCGGGTAAGTGTCTTGCAGGAAAAGAATGATGCTTTAGGTGTGGTCAGTCTGGTCATAGGTTAAAAGATTGTCCTTTTAAATAGGGTCAAGGAGGTAACAATGGTAGAGCTCAGTCCACAACTTCAGTACCACCAGCAGGTCGCCCGACTCAGTAGGGTAACTCATCTTGTATAGGTGGCGGTCAGCGCCAAAATAGGTTGTATGCTCTTTAAGCTCGCCAGGATCAGAAAGATTCTCGTGATTTAGTCATTAGTACGTTACGAGTTTTTAACTTAGATATTTATGCTTTGTTAGATCCAGCTGCTACTCTTTCCTTTGTAACTCCTTAAATAACAATCAACTTCAGTGTTAGTCCAGAAACTGTCTCAGAACCCTTCTCAGTCTCTACTCTAGTTAGTGACCTAGTCATTGCTAGACGGGTATACATAATTTTTCCTATTACAGTCTCCCAGAAAGTCACCTCAACAAATCCAGTAGTGTTAGAAATGGTAGATTTTGATATCATTCTAGGCATGGATTGGTTACATTCCTATTATGCCTCAGTCGATTGTAGAACTAGGATTGTTCATTTTCAGTTTCCAAATGAACCAATCGTAGAATGGAAGGGTAGTAGCTTAGTGCCTATGGGTCCATTCATTTCTTACCTTAAGTCCAGAAAAATGATCTCTAAGGGTTGTCTCTATCATCTAGTTCAGGTTAAGGATTCAAGCTCTGAAACCCCAACTCTTGAGTCAATTCCTGTAGTTAATGAGTTTCCAGAAGTGTTTCCAGAAGATCTCCCTGGAGTTCCTCCCGAAAGGGAAATCGACTTTCGAATTGATCTCTTTCTAGATACCCAACATCTCTCTATTCCTCCTTATAGAATGGCCCTAGCAGAGCTTAAGGAATTGAAAGAGCAGTTGAAAGACCTTCTAGATAAAGGCTTCATCAGACCTAGTATTTCCCCATGGGGTGCTCCAGTGTTGTTTGTGAAAAAGAAGGATGGTTCCCTCAAAATAAGCATTGACTATAGGCAGTTAAACAAGGTCACAATTAAGAATAAGTATCCCACCCCCATGATTGATGACTTGTTTGACCAACTTCAGGGTGCTAGTCATTTGTCAAAGATAGACCTTAGATCCAGTTATCATCAGCTCAGAGTCAGAGATAGTGACATTTCAAAGACAGCCTTTAGAACTCGGTATGGTCATTATAAACTTGTAGTGATATCATTTGGACTAACCAATGCTCCTGCAACTTTCATGGATTTGATGAACAGAGTGTTCAAGCAGTATTGGGACTTGTTCGTTATTATCTTTATTGATGATATCCTTATTTACTCTAGGAATGAGGAAGAACATGCAAATAATTTGACGGTTGTCCTGCAAACTCTCAAAGGTCGCCAGTTATTCGCTAAGTTTAGCTTGTGAGAGTTTTGGTTGAATATGTTGCCTTCATTGGGCATATTGTGTCTAGCGAAGGGATCTGAGTGGATTCTCAGAAAATAGAAGTAGTGACACCCTGGCCCAGACCTACCTCTTCTACAGATATTAGAAGTTTCTTTGTTCTAGCAGGTTACTGCACAAGGTTCGTGGCAGGATTCTCATCCATAGCCTCTCCATTCACTAAATTGACTCAGAAAAAGGTTAAGTTTCAGTGGTCATATGATTGTGAGAAAAGCTTCGCAGAACTAAAAACTAGGCTGACTACAACTCCTGTTTTGACTCTCCTAGAGGGTTCATATGGTTATCTTATCTATTGTGAAGCATCTAGAGCCAGCCTAGGTTGTGTGTTGATGCAGCGAGGTAAGGTTATAAATTATGCTTCTAGACAACTTAAGGTGCATGAGAAGAACTATCCAACTAATGACCTCGAGCTTGCGGCAGTGGTGTTTGGACTTATGTTTTGGAGACATTACTTGTATGGTGTTCATGTAGATGTGTTCATAGACCATAAAAGCCTTCAGTATGTGTTCACGCAGAAAGAGTTGAATCTTCACCAGAGATGATGGCTTGAATTCCTCAAGCATTATGATATGAGTGTGCATTACCATCCTGGTAAGGCCAATGTAGAAGCAGATGCTCTTAGCAGACTATCTATGGGTATTGTAGCACATGTTAAGGAAGAAAGAAAGGAACTTGCGAAGGATGTTCACCGGCTTGCTCACTTTGGAGTTCTTCTTATGAGCATAACATATGGTGGTGTAACAATTCAGAATGGGTCAGAATCTTCGTTGGTAGTGGAGGTCAAGGAAAAGCTAGACAATGATCCGATATTGCTTCTGCTAAAGGGTGCAGTCCATCAGTAGAGAGTTGAGGTTTTCTCCCAAGGGGGAGATGGTGTGCTTCGCTATTATGGTCGATTATGTGTCCCTAAGGTTGGTGAGTTAAGACAACAGATTCTTCCAGAAGCCCATAACTCAAGATATTCTATTCACCCAGGCACCACTACGATGTACCATGATCTACGGGAAGTCTTTTGTTGGAATGGCATAAAAAGGGATATAGTAGATTTTGTGGCCAACTTCCCCAATTATCAGCAAGTCAAGGTAAAACATCAGAAACCAGGAGGTATGACTCAAGAGATCAACTTTCCTACTTGGAAGTGGGAAGTGATCAACATGATTGTTGACAGAGTTACTAAGTCTGCACACATTTTGGCTGTCAAGACTATATATTCGATGGAGGACTACGCCAAGCTTTACATTAGTGAGATAGTCAGGTTGCATGGGGATCCTTTGAATATCATCTCAGATAGAGGTCCTTAGTTTACCTCTCCTTTTTGGAAGTCATTTCAGAAAGGTATTGGTACTCAGGTTAATCTTAGCACAACATTTTATCCACAGACGGATGGTCAGGCAGAGTGTACCATTCAGACCTTAGAGGACATGCTGAGAGCTTGTGTGATTGACTTCAAGGGTAGTTAGGATGATCACCTTCCTCTTATGTAGTTCACCTACAATAATAGCTACCACTCCAGCATTCAGGTGGCCCCTTATGAGGCAATGTATGGGCGTAGATGTAGATCTCCATTTGGTTGGATTGAAGTAGGTGAAGCGGCCTTGATAGGGCCAGATTTAGTTCATTATGCTATAGAGAAAGTGCAAATCATTAGAGATAGACATAAGACAACCCAGAGTAGTCAGAAGTCCTATGTAGATGTAAGGAGAAGGGAATTAGAGTTCCAAGTTAATGATTGGGTTTTCCTGAAAGTGTCACCTATGAAAGGGGTGATGACATTTGACAAGAAAGAGATGCTCGGTCCTAGATATGTAGGCCCTTACAAGATCTTGAAAAGGGTTGGTAAAGTGGCTTATGAGTTAGAGTTGCCGACAGAACTAGCAGCTGTACATCTGGTTTTCCATATTTCATTTTTGAAGAAGTGTATGGGTGATCCAGCATCTATTCTACCTTTAGAAAGTGTAGCTGTGAAGGGTCTCACTTATGGAGTGGTACCAGTTGAGATCCTTGATCGTCAAGTTCAAAGGTTGAGGAACAAATAAGTCGCTTCAGTCAAGGTTTTGTGGAGGAGTCATTCCGTAGAGGGAGCTACTTGGGAAGCAGAAGTAGCCATGAAGGCCAAGTATCTTCACCTCTTTCCTTCCAATTCCATTCCATCTTGAGGTAATAGTTCATCTTCAGTTTTTCAGTCATTCATGTTTAGTTTGAGTCTTAGCATCATGTTCCTTTAGTTGAATTTACATTTCCAGTGTATTTGCATGTTCTTGTAACTTAATTCAGTCATAAATCAGTTTCCAGTGTTTAGTGGTAGGAGTTACAACACTCTCCCTCCATTTCACTAGTTTAGTCTTCATTCGAGAAAGAATGTTTCCAAGGAGGAGATAATGTAACACCCCGTATGCTAGAATAGACCAAATTGTAGATTTCAGGTGTTGCAGGTGGCACCCACGGGCACCATCCACGGACCGTAGGAAGAACCACGGTCCATCCTGTAGGTTCGTGGTGCATGACCTGTGACCCTCTCCTAGAAACTTCCAAAAATTTGGCCAAGTGTCGACCAACAGCCGGACCGACGGACCGTAGGCCAGGCCATAGACCGTAGTCTTGGTCCGTGGATCAGATCCTCAGCTTCCAGCTCCCAGTCATGATCAACGGTTGACCAACATGGACCGTCAGTCGATCGACGGTCCGTGGTGCCGTCTGTCGGTGACCCCGACAACAGTTAAGTCAGGGGTCTTTTGTTCATATCCTTATGCATTGGACCCCTAAACTATGTCGTCTAACCCCTAAACTAGGTAGTTTTGGTCAGTTTTAGCCTAGTAACTTAACTAGAATCTACCCTAAGTAAGTCCTTCACCAAAAACATAGAAAAATTATAATGTAGAAGGAGAAGAGTTGACCAAGCCCTAGTGCAAGAACGCAGCGAGTCTTCATCTGTTTCAGCCCCGAAATTGAAAGACTTCTTCGTGGAATTCCTCACCAGGTATGTGGGATTTCACTAGTGGGTTCCTTTTACCCATTAGGTCCCTAAATTTCAGTCAGTTTCTTGATTCCCTTGATATTATGTAGACATAGGGTTTTTTTAATGTTATAAATTATTGGGTTTAGCTGTTAGTATGATCCACTCAGATTATCACGTTGTTGCTCAGCTTCTTGCATGAAATTCAGAACCCTAGCTATGTAGTTCTTTTAGTTCATGAATTGCACATGCTAGGTCAGTTAATTCATATATATACATGCATGCTTCAGTTTATGAATGTCACAATATCAGTATAATTGTATCAGTTTTCATGTCTGTATTTTGAGTTATCCAGTATTACAATATTTCAGTCATAATATTGCTTATTTACATAATCAATTGGGAGTAGCTTAATACCTAGTTGGACTAGGGTAAGTCACCCACATAGTCATAGAACTACGTGCCCCTGTAGGTTGTAAGTCCCCTCTATGGGCATCCTTTTAGTGATCACGCCACTCATGCCTCTATATCTTTGGCATGGTATATTGGGTCCTCTCGATGAAGAATATACATTAGACTCCACATTTAGCTCATGTGGTTTTATTTCGGTCTTTAGTAGCTCCCACAGTTCAGTTAGACTCTATTGCATTGACCATGTTATCTGTACAATTCAGTAATTCAGTCTCAGTATGTTATAAACTTGGTCATTGCATTTAGTTAGTTCATGTTGAGTATTTTCAGTATCCTTATCATGTTTAGATTAAATCATTACTTTATTGCTTTGTACAATTATGTTATTATTCAGCCTTACTCTATCCTGCATGATCAGTACCTTTCAAGGACTCTTGCATACTTTGCGCTACATCTTCTCGTGATGTAGGTTCAGGTCCTCAGCTCCCAGATCATGAATAGATCGGTTCTTGAACTTCAGTTCAGCAACATCAGTGGTGAGTCCTCATTCTCCGATGACATGTGACATGTCTATTTTCTACTATCAATCTTTTAGTTTTAGTTTTGCTAGATTTAGTTGGGGAATGTCCCAGCATTTCTAGTCAGTAGAGGCTTTATTTCAGACATAGTTAGATTTAGCTTTAGTTTGGAGTTCATATTCAGTTTTTCTTGAACTCTTCTCAGATTATTTATACAGACAATTCATGGGTATTCCCCATCACTTTAGTTTATCTCATGTCATATGCTTCCGCACAGTATTTCAATTAAGAATGCTTATGATATGCCACCTCAGGGTTAGCTTGGGTTCACTTGTGATCCTAGGTCTCGTGTCCGCGTCCTGGGGGTTAGCTCGGGGCGTGACACTTAACTATTTCTGGAGGCATAACTATCTCATTCTCAACACTTGACTTGGTTTCTCATCTTATCATCTCCCCGTTAGGTCTAAAGATGACACTTGAAAGCTACAGACCTATTCCATCATCTCTAAATTGGTCTACAATAGCCTTACTCAAATATGCGAGAAAAACTTATCTCATGGCTACTGAACTCTCTATAAGCAGGTACTAAAACTCCTTCTTAAGACCTCTTTCTAATATTCTTCTCTTAACCTCTTCTCATTAGCTTATAAGGCCGCTTCATCTAAATTTTCAATGAAAAAAAGTAGTGCTTACATCATCCTATTCCACATTGACAACTCAAATATGTTATCTAGGCATACATGAAAACAATAAACTTAATTGGAACCTCGTCTGATTACAAAAAAATAATCTTGGGTACACTACTTTATGCTCTACCTTCATTTCTCCTCTCTATGGGTCATAATACCACATTTTAATTGCAAAGTGCGACTTTTATTTCCTCACCTATTTCAGGTCAAACCTACCAAATCAGATTTCAAGACTAACATCATCACCCTTATGCTGTCATTCTTCTGATCAAGACCGTCATCTCAAATTCAAGCTTAGTGTGTATTTCCAAACACGATTATCAATATAATTGCTCACATCTACCATATGAACTTATGAACACTAGGTAACCTCAAGCAACACTCTCCCATTAAGACCTCCTAACAAGTAAAAAATCTTTAGCTCTCTATCTACCTTTCTACAGATTATCTTCATTTCACAAATTAAGTACTATTTACTCACTGATTATACATCATTGCCTAATTAGGTCTATGACACTTTGAATATTATGTCTCTCCCTCAAAATCATAAGCCTAGCTTGGATCTATCATCCCAGCATAAACTCCATTCTAGTTAAATATACAATGACTCATCCTATCTTGCGACCCTTACTTTACCTCCAATCATGAAACCTTCACAACTCATCACTTCTTAGTCTACCCATATGGGAGACTCCTCATTAATAACTTACTAGGTGCATGACTATAGTAACATAGCTTGCCAAAACATCATCTCCCTTTCTTAGATTACTAAACCTCTGCATACTTTCCTCTAACTCTGGGCACTTTCACTACTACTGCTCATAATCTCGTAACTCATGCTACCTTTTCAGGTGACAACACTACCCAAGCTCTAAAGCACACTTTCCCATAAAGGTCTCAACGAAAACAAGGTTTATAGAAAAGAGTGTGGGAATATATCCTGCTTTTAGCTTGAACACACGATTTATATGAATGTGAGTGCATTCCTTCAAAACTCAACACTTAACTTACTCATGGGCTTCTCTCAAGCCCCTCTACAGTCTCATGACTTCCTATAGAATTTTACTAAGAATAACTCATCCATAAGGATCTTGGGATTTACTTTTCAACCACCTTTAGTATGAGGGGCAGTCGAATGGATATGAGGAACGCACAAGTTAGAATAAGTCTCTATGACATAGTCTAATGCACAATTTAGAGTATGAAGAAGGGGAACTTTATTAAATGTGTGTAGTCCCTCAGTTATAGAAGTTGGGCCCTCACAACCATAAATAGATCCTACGGACACGACTTCATAGACATCCTAGGACACTTGAACTCTGTGCTCTGATACCAAGTTTGTCACGACCCGAGCCTACACCATGGACGTGGACAAAACTAAAGAACCATTGCTAGACCCCAAGCATACCCTCATCATGGTTGACTACAAGTGGAAAATAACTTAAGCATACATAAGCTTAAAGCTGAATTAAATTTATTGACCTCAAATACTCAACTTTACAAGTCTGAGTAGTACTCAAAAGAAAGCAAATACAGAAAACTCCTCAACTTTGCCTATCTATGAAGCGTCTACTATTACAAAAGGATATTCGGACAAAACCCATGACATCTCCAACTACTAACTATAGGGTAAAGGTAAAATCCTCGGGAATATAAGAACGCTCACCAAAGCTTAGTCGAATATCACATGACCTCAACAAAACCCCTGTTGATGATCCTTAATACCTGTATCGACATCATGAAACGATGCAAGACAAATGACGTCAGTACATGGAATGTAGGAGCATTTAAGGGGAATTCTGAAGCATAAACATAAGCTTTAACCGATAAAAAGAGACCATACTTACCTCGTCGCATCTCACTCAACTCAAGAATACTCAACTTAAAGATACTCAACTCAACTCAAGGAAAATCAAATCAAAGATACTCAACTCAAGGATTCTCACTTCAAAGATACTCAACTCAAAGATACTCACTTCAAAGATACTTAAGGATAAAGCAACAATAAACAATAGATAATAACTCAATTATATGTAAAATACAATATTAACTCAATTGTATGTAAAATACAATAATAACTCAATTGTATGTAAAATACAATAATATCTCAATTGTATGTAAGAATACAATAATAACTCAATTGTATGTAAGGATACAATAATAACTCTTATTTGTTACTAAGAATTGAGTATGTAAGGATACAATAATAACTCTTATTTGTAACTAAGAATACAATAACAACTCTTACTTGGGAGATTCTCTAACCGACAACCATCACTTTGACATAAGTGATGACACAACATCTCACCTACGCTGCCAGAACTGTCTTATACCTTGTTGGAGTATAGTACATCCTCAATTAAGTCAATCCACTAAGCTATGCTTAAAAAGAAATAAGGAATCATCTAAAAATTATGACCCTTTTACCCATGTTGGAAACAAGGTTTATGAGGATTTTGAGTTATCTGAACTCATCCCCATATCAGTGTTCAATACTACTCCCAATAATATATACTCATGCTCATATCTTTAAAAACACAAACACTTCCTCCAGTTTGAGATAATTGCTCAAACTACCCTCTTAAAGGAGGTAACTTCTCATGAAATATCATTTAAACTCATAACTCATTTAGAAATCTCAGTTTCTCTTTTATCAATGTAAAAATTGATACCTCTGAGAATATATAGTCCCCTTATACTCTTACTCATCTCATACATGAAAACTCTTTCTCAAAACATATCAAAATCATATTATAGTATGATCATCAATGATACGGGAAGTCATACTGCATAAACATTAATGTATATCTATATACCATGCTGCTCATCCATTGATGGCATACTCGATTGTCATACTAATCATGTTTTAGAAACAAATTTATCAAAACTCATCTTTATCTTCTCAAAACTCGATATAAGAACTCAAGTGTTGGCTTTAAAAAGCTCCTCAAAATTTATAACTCAAATGATAGGGTTCATATGGAATTATGGAAATAAGCGACTCAACTCAGGGATCTTAATAGCAATACAGAAACTCAGTGCTCAGAACGCAAGACACAAAAACTCAAGAACTCAGGAACTCGGGACTCAAAACTAAATAATATTACTCTTCTCAAAGATACTCAATTTATGGAGTTCATGTGGAATTATGGGCATGACCGACTCGACTCAAGGATCTCAATATTAATGTAGACTCATTAATACACTCTTATCATTCTCATAGTCATTTACTTGAGTCTTGAAACAAATTATAATAATTGTAGAGGATTCCTCCAAAAGACTCAAAAAAACTTTCTCGAACTTTACTCTTAACTCTACCTTGAATTTGAATTATGAATTCAAGAATTATGATTCATGATATATAATATCTTTTGATGACTAATGAAGTTTTAAATTTTTAGGATTAAGAAAGGAATGAAATCTCGACTCAAGGGTACAAGTGCAGAATGAAAACAAAGAAGAAAGGTAGCATGACGCTTTGGGCACAGGGGTGGCGCATCACGCCAGGCCTCCACTGACTGAGGCTGGTTTCTCGTGCACTACTGGTGCTCTGCCCCAGCCCCTCTGGCTCTATGGGGGCACACTGCCCAGCCCCTCTGGTGTTATGAGGGAGCGTTGCCCCAGCCCCTCTGGTGTTATGAGGGAGCGTTGCCCCAGCCGAATTACAGGATGTCCCAAAGAACTTTTATTCTCGATTTTTAATCCCAATTCTCCTAGAATCGATTGATTTCTTCCAAACTTCCTTAGATTTGTATACCCAACATAAGTAAATATAATCTACTCAAATATCCTCAAGAACAACCCTCAAACTCGAAACCCTCACCTCAAGAACTCATCAAACTCCAATAATAAAGATTTAAGAACGTAATTTCAAGAAACTCATCAAGAACTTCAATACATGAATTTTCATGGATGAAATTTAATCAAGAAACTCATGATTGGAATAAGGGTGAACGAACCCATCACTATGAAAGTTTACATACCTCGTAAGGATCAAATCCTTGGCGAAGTTCCTCTAAGATCGCAAGAATTTTGAACGTTCGAAACATTTCTCCCTTTTCTCATCTTGAACATTGCCCTAGCTTTCCAAACACATTTAGACTTTAGTCTAAACTGAGTCTAATCAGCTTTGACCCCTAATTTGGGTGGAAAAATGTGTAAACTTGGTGGGGTAAGGAAAAGACCAAAATACCCCTCCTTAATTTGGATAAATTTCCTTAACTGGACAGGTTACACTCAAATGGGCATATCTCCCTCATACGAACTTGAATTTTACCAAACTCAGTGGCGTTGGATAGAGAGTCAGAGATATTTGATTCGATATCTTATGACCCACCTGAGATTAATTGAGTTTGTGGTATTTTCAGCTAATAGAGCTACCTCATCTAAAGCAAGGTCCGGCTTCAAATGCACATTATCTTCCTTTAAACCAGCATGTTTAAGACCATAAGAGATATGCAACTGATATATTTCTACCAAATGAAACACCCTGTGTGCAACAATCTTTGCATCCTTAGCAGCCAAATGCCTGAAGCCTATAAAGTGGTGCATTAACCTCTGATAGGAGGAGCAGGTACTACAGCTTGGTTCACCATACCCAAAACATCCTTAGTGGTCTGATACTATCACGCCTTAAATGGAACCCCGAAGTGATAAAAAATCATTCCCAACTAGAACCTGTTCACCAAAGCACAACGAGTTTTGTCCTAAACAACATCGCATTTGGCGCAAGAAAAGACAATGTAAATTGATGGAACCCGGGAAATAAGCATCTCCATACGTATTAGATAAACGAAAATTGGCGTCTGTGCATTTTTGTTGTCCCGATAACATAACCCTATGAACAATATCAAATAGTAGCTTATGGAGTGGTAACATTGCTCCCTTGTCTAGTTTGGTATGAAATTCTAAGGTGGGATCATTCACAAAACGACGATTAATCTCTAGGGTAGATGGTACTCATCTACTAGAGGATAGTACCTCTTTACATAGTAACACTAACCTATATTAGGAACCCCCAAAATTTGTGCCATACGTTCAGGATTGAGAGTAAACAAGAGACCAAGAACCTTACTAGTAATAGAGGTAAACGAGCCAGATGCATTGATGTAAAATGGCCGAGTTTCTTCTCGTCCCATACGGTGACACATATTGCCCTGAAGGAATAAGTTAGTCCAACCATGTGCCTTTAGAAGATCTAGAAGGGTACACATCTTAGGACACCAAAATCCAATAATTACCCTACTGTGGAGAACAATGTGTTACTTAAAGTGTACGAACCCAGAAGTCTTGACATCTAGGGTATCCTCAATATCATCACTTAACTCAACACCTAATTCATCACTCTTCATTTCTCCTTGTGATTCATCCCCTAGAGATTTAGAAGTAGAAAAAACACTCTCAAGACTACCAGAGTTAGTAAACTAATCGATTAAATCGGTAGGGGTAGTACCTTTGGAAAGAGTACGTCGACAAGCCCGTTTAACAGTATGAAAAGAGGAAGCCATACCTTTACCCCTCTTAGCTCATACAAGCTCTTCAAGTTCATCAGGTATTTCTATATGGTTTGTCATACCCCAGAAAAATGTTAGGATGAACTAGAGTCTCATGGTGTGGGTTAGAGTAACCTTAAGGCAATGACTAGGCTGTCTTAGAGCTTAAACGGGTAAGGAAGGAGTCTAGGGTGAAGTCTACGACCCTAATCTACCTAAGAAAAATCTAGGGAAAACAATAAATACCTTAAGTCCATTCGGCGATGGGCAGTAGCTTCGCCCATGAGCCTTGGCGATGCGCCAAAGGACTCCTCTCGCCTAGTGGACAGCCACCCCTCTAGTCCAAGCTGCTGGAACAAAGGGTGGAATGGGTGGAGGATTGCCCAATGGGTGGGCGATTAGCCCATGGTCCTTCCCTATGGCCTAGTGAGCTGCCCATTTAGGGAGCTCACCGTAACTTAAGGTGGCACCAAGGTGCATTAGGTGTGTTGCCTAAGTTCTTTGGCGAGCCAAGGTATGCCAAAGGGCGGACTGCAGCGTGAAAGAGTTAAGGTTGGGTGTTTAATGAAGGATCTTTTAGTAAGTCTTTCCTAAAACTTAAACCAATACTTTCTACTCTTTTCCTCCTAAATATAAATAATTTTTAGAGTCAAATTCTCCCTTTTGAAATCACTCTTAAAAGAAATAAAAGAAGACCCCAATCCTTGCAATAATTATCTCTCTAAGAGTTCCTCCATTCAAGAACCCCAAGAACTTGAAGATTAGGGCTCAAGCTCCAAGGTTTTAACTCCAATTCGTGGGCAAGGCTTTGATTAAGGTATGGGAACCTTGATTCATGGAACAACTTTCTCCATGAAGCCCTTCAACTTTTGATTTCCAAATTGATAACTTGTTCAAAAACTAGGGTTTCTATTCTAACCATGGGTTCCTCCTAAAATCGATTTCATCTTATTAATTGCATTATAATATTGATGATTTGATGTTAAATGGTTACTTTTATTGTCAAAATTTCCATGAACCCATGTGTTTCCCCTATGACCCCAATTTCAAGTATTATGAAGGGTGTATTGATGCAAGATGATTACTATGCATTGTCTTTATGTTAATTTAGATATTGAATCTTGTTTTATTCATGCTTATAGTAGTATTCCTAAGTGAGATATCGATACTTGGTTCATGACTCCTTGAAGGGGGTAAATTGTGAAGGATTATTCATAATTGATTAATGTTGCTGGTCAACCTATGATTCACTTGTAAGGTGAAGGTAATTTATGATGTGTGTGGTTGGAATGATGCAAGACCCTTCCCTCCTATACTTTTCCCCTTGATCTATGTGTGAATTATGAAGGTATGAGTATGTTATGATGGTAATGTTGATTGAACGGTCATGCTCATATGTACTCTACCAACATGTTATGAATGGTTTACTCTTATGTTGATGACTCAAGGGTTGAAAGGAAGTTCTCACTCAATGAATCCATGAGTTATTATGATGTTATGTTGGGTTGAAGGCTTAAGGGCATTCTTCAATAAACCTAAAACTAAATAAAGACTAATTATGACTTAACAAGGGAATTATACTCAGCACTGAGTGGGTATGCAAATGAGATGGAGGCTTCTACGTTTAGCAAGTCAGGCTTCCTAAGATGTGTTGTCTCATAGGATGGCAACCTCATACGTTAGCAAGTTCGGGTTCCTAGTATCAATCCCCATATCCCATAACTACGTGCCCCCGTAGGTCTTAGCTTAGTGGATCCACTTAGATAGCTATTCATGTAGTTCTACCTTGGCAAGTAGAACACCCTTTTTCGGTGTGGGGCTATATGACAACGGATTCCATGAAGCTCACATGGTCTATGTTGGTTATGGTTATTCTTCCTTAAATAAAAAGATAATGAACGGGGTAAGAAATATATCATGACTTCTTAATTAGTTTACTTAGTGGGAGTGGGGGTATGGGACTCTACTTGTACATTGCACAAGTAGACTTATTAGGATGTTGTGAGATGGTTCCTTTATGTTATGACAAGACATGAATGAATATATGTATGATGAGTGGATAGTTTATATGAATGACTTTCCTTGTGTTTAAATCATGTATGTGACTATGTTTTATGATAATGTCTAAATATGATGTGTATGGCCAAGGTAGCTGCATCGGAGTACTTAGGTATGGTTTGTATTGTGGGATCCATACATTGCACTAAGTGTTCCTTAGGGGTTGCTACGGTGTTGCTATTACCATGTTAGGATTTCTATTATGACTATGGCTTGTCTTTGATATGAAAGAGTATATGGGGTTGAAACTTGATAGATGCATTCTTTTCAAATAAAATGTCCTTTTTATCATGTTAAGGATTTTTATGCATGTTTCCATACTTAGTACTTTATGTGCTAACCCCTTTCTTCTACTTACTATGAGTGTAGGTTCGTACCAGTGATACTTACTACTTCCTTTAAGGTGAAGCTAGGGTCGACTAATCCCCTGGCTAGGTGAGTCTTCAAGTTCGAGGATGAGTTGCTATTGTTTCTAATTCTAATTTTCTTCTATATTCTAGACTATGTTGTATTTCCCATTGTTGGGAACTTCTACTGATGTAAAGGGCTACGTCCCGAAACTTGTAATCGTATGTTTTAGATGGTGCATGAGATGAGGTTTAGATTCCTATTATTTTTGTATATTATATATGAAGTTGAACTTCTATTGTAGAAGTTTTAAATTTTCTGCATTATTTATATGTCTTATGTAATAATGATGCTATGGGCTTGTGTGAGACCCCTTCGGGGTCAAGTACACCATGTTACGACTAGGGGGTGCTCTCGGGTCGTGAAAATGTGGTTTCAGAGTATAAGGTATTTGGAATGATATTTAGGTTGATATCTCATACACCGCGTCTAGTAGAGTCCTATTTATGGGTGTGAAGCACGCCACACTTATGAATAAGAGGCTATAAGATGTTTTAGGAACTTTCCCTTCTTTCATTAATCTTTAGTCATGCTTGGAGTTCTTACCCTATGAAGTCCTTTTATTCTAACCCTTCTCTTGTGCTTATAGGAAAATGAATACAAGAAGGGCAAACCTAAGAAGAAGGGTAGAAGAGGTGGTGAATGAGGGAGTTCCTCCCCAAGATCCTCAAGCTCCTCAAGAGCCTCAAGACCCTCAAGTTCCTATTGATTAAGGAGCTATGACTAATGTGGAGATAAGGACGACTCTTCAAACTTTGTCTCATGCTCTAACAGCTCAAGTCACTAGAGATGCTAGAGTCCAAATGAATCCCCATGATAGTACGACCGCTTTAAGGATAAGGGATTTCACAATAATGAATCCCTCTATGTTCTATGGCTCCAAAATGGATGAAGATCCACAAGGGTTTGTTGATGAAATTCTTAAGGTGCTTGATGCTATGGGAGTGTCTTCCCAAGATAAGGTGGAACTACCCGCCTACCAATTGAAGGATGTGGCTCAAGTTTGGTATGAGAAATGGAAGGATGAGAGACCTGTAAGAGCAGGCCCAGTTGATTGGATATCATTCAAGTCAGCCTTCCTTGATAGGTTCTTTCCCTTAGAATTAAGGGAGCGAAAGATGAAAGAATTCATCAATCTTCAGCAAGGGACTTTGAGTGTGAAGGAATATGGCCTTAAATTCACCCAATTGTCAAAGTATGCCCCAACCTTAGTGGCGGATTCTCGGGCAAAGATGAAAAAATTTGTTATGAGGATATCTGATTTGGTGCTAAATGAATGTCGTTTGGCTATGCTCATCCCAAGTATGAATATTGCATGTCTAATGGTTCACGCCGAACAAATTGAGGAACAAAAGCTCAAGCAAGAGAGTAGGGAAGTGAAGAGGCAAGACCTGACGATGGAAATTTTTCTAAGGGTAAGTTTGAAGGTCAGAGTGGACCACGGTTTAAGAAGAGGTTTTCTAATCAAGGTACTCCTAGCAACCCAAAAGGGCAACAAAGAGAGGGTGCCTACTCCAAGGCCACCAAGAGGTAATAGTGGTGGATCTTCCATGGAGAGCCTACTTGTGCCAAATGTGGCAAAAAGCATGCTGGTAAGTGTCTTGCCGATACGGGTGTATGCTATGGTTGTGGTAAGAGTGGCCACCAAATGAGGGATTGTCCTATGCTAAAGGTGCAAGGAATAGAGGGCAAGCAAACTCCTCCAAGTGGATCTAATTCCAATGCTCCAAAGAAGAATCACTTCTATGCTCTCCAAACTAGAGGTGATCAACAGAACTCACCTGATGTTGTTACGGGTATGTTGCAAGTCTTTTCAATTGATGTTAATGCATTATTAGACCCCGGTGCAACATTGTCTTTTGTTACACCACTTGTGGCTATGAAATTTGAAATACTCCCCGAAACCCTAATAGAACCTTTTCGATCTCTACCCCGGTTGGTGACTTGGTTGTAGCTAAAAGTGTGTATAGGAGTTGTCCTATTTCATTGTCTCATAAAGTCACTTTAGTTGATTTGGTGGAATTAGTCATGCTTTATTTTGATGTAATATTAGGCATGGATTGGTTGCATGCTTGTTTTGCTTCCATTGATTGTAGAACTTGGGTAGTAAGGTTTCAAGCCTATTTTAGAGTGGAAAGGGGGGAATTCAATTCGTAGAGGTCAATTTGTTTCCTATCTAAAAGCTAGGAAAATGATTTCCAAGGAGTGCATGTATCATATTGTGAGGGTTATGGATGTTGAGTCCAAGGTTCCTTCTTTAGAGTAGGTCCCCGTGGTGAGTGAGTTTCCGGAAGTCTTTCCTGATGACTTGCCCGACATTCCTCCCGAACGGGAAATAGACTTTGGCATTGATTTTTTGCCGGATACACAACCCATATGTATCCCTCCTTATAGAATGGCTCCGGCCGAATTGAAAGAGTTGAAGGCTCAACTCAGAGACTTGCTAGATAAGGGTTTTATTCAACCAAACAAATCTCCATGGGGTGCATCGGTGTTGTTTATGAAAAATAAAGATGGGTCTCTTAGGATGTGCATTGATTATCGTCAATTGAACAAGGTCACTATAAAGAATAAGTATCCACTTCCTAGGATTGACGACTTGTTTGATCAACTCCAAGGGGCTAACTTTTTCTCTAAAATAGACCTTCGTTTGGGATATCACCAACTTAGAGTGAGAGGAGTTGACATTCCTAAAACAGCTTTCCGAACTAGGTATGGGCACTATGAGTTCCTTGTAATGTTTTTTGGTCTAACGAATGCTCCGGTGGCTTTTATGGACCTTATGAATAGGGTTTTCTGGAATTACCTTGACATGTTCGTCATAGTGTTTATAGAGGATATCTTGATCTACTCTAAGAGTGAGAGTGACCATATGAACCATTTGAGAGTGGTGTTGCAAGTCCTCAAGGATAACCAATTGTATGCTAAGTTTAGCAAATGTGAATTTTTGCTTAAGTCGGTTGCTTTCCTTGGGCATATTGTGTCGGGTATGGGTATTGAGGTAGATCTGAAGAGAACGGAAGTAGTCAAAGGTTGGCCTAGGCCTCTAACTCCTACCGATATTTGAAGTTTCCTCGGGTTGGTCGATTACTATACAAGATTTGTTGAGGGCTTCACCTCAATTTCATCTCCATTGACGGCCTTAACCCAAAAGAAGGCCAAGTTTGTGTGGTCAAAGGCTTGTGAGAAAATCTTTCAAGAGTTTAAATATAAACTCACTTTCGCTGCTGTTTTGACCTTATCGATGGGTTTGTGGTTTATTGTGACGCATCTCGAGTGGGCTTAGGCTGTGCTCTCATGCAAAATGGTAAGGTTATTGCTTATGCATCAAGGCAACTCAAGATACACGAGAAGAACTATCCGACTCATGATCTCGAACTTGCGGCGGTAGTATTTACTTTGAAAATTTAGAGACACTACTTATATGGGGTTCATGTAGATGTATTCACCGACCACAAGAGTCTTCAATATGTTTTTAGCCAAAAAGAGTTGAACCTCCGACAAACAAGGTGGTTAGAGTTGTTGAAAGACTACGATATGAGTGTCTTTTATCACCCCAACAATGCCAATGTAGTTGCGGATGCCTTAAGTAGAATGTCCATGGGTAGTGTGGCTCATGTAGAAGACGAGAATAAGAAATTAGTTCGTGATGTTCATAGGTTGGCCCGTCTAAGCGTCCAACTTGTAGATTCCGCCAAGGGTGGATTCATGGTTCACCATAGTTCCGGATCATCCTTTGTGGTTGATGTAAAGTCTAAGCAATATCTTGATCCTATTTTGATGGAATTGAAGGAATTGGTTATCAACAAATCCATTGAGATTTTCTCCCAAGGGGGAGATGGGGTGCTTAGGTACCAAGGTAGGCTGTGTGTTCTAGATGTTGATGGTTTGAGGGAGAAAATATTAGAAGAGGCTCATGGTTCGCGGTATTCTATTTATCCGAGAGCCACCAATATGTACCGTGACCTACGGGAAGTCTATTGGTGGAACGGTATGAAGAAGGATATAGCGGGTTTTGTGGAGAAATGCCCAAATTGTGAACAAGTCAAGTCTGAGCACATAAAACAGGGAGGGTTGCTCCAAGATATGAATATTCCCACTTGGAAGTGAGACGAGGTGAATATAGATTTTGTTGTGGGATTACCCCGTACTCGAAGGCAACACGATTCTATTTGGGTCATCGTTGATAGAATGATGAAATCAACCCATTTCCTTCCCATTAAGACTACTTTCTTGGCGGAAGACTATGGTAAGTTGTACATGAAGGAGATAGTGAAGTTGTATGGAATTCCTTTGTCCATCATATCAGATAGAGGTACTCAATTCACTTCACATTTTTGGAAGGTGTTCCAACAAGGACTTGGTACCAATGTTAAACTTAGTATCTCTTTCCACCCTCAAATGGATGGTCAAGCGGAACGGATCATTCAAACCTTAGAGGACATGTTGAGGGCAAGTGTGATTGATTTCAAGTGTAATTGGGACGATCATCTTCCTTTGATAGAATTTGCCTACAATAATAGTTACCACTCTAGCATTGCCATGGCTCCGTTTGAAGATCTTTAAGGGAGGAGGTGTAGATCTCCGGTTGGGTAATTTGAGGTAGGTGAGTTTGCTCTAATTGGTCCCGAAATAGTCTATGATTCCATTGAGAAAGTTCGACGCATTAGAGAAAGGTTAAAGACGGCCCAAAGTCAGCAAGAGTCTTATGCCAATAATAGAAGAAAGGATCTTGAATTTCAAGTTGGTGATTGGGTCTACTTGAAAATCTCGCCTATGAAAGGTGTGATGAGGTTTGGCAAGAAGGGGAAACTTAGTCCCCGGTATGTAGGGCCATACCAAATAATGAAACGTGTCGGGAAAGTGGCATATGAATTAGAATTGCCAAACAGATTGGCCCCGATTCACCCGGTGTTTCATGTTTCCATGCTTAAGAAATACATTGGTGATCTGGTGTCCATCCTTCCTTTAGAGGGTTTATGAGGGTGTCCCGGTCGAGATTTCGGACCGGCAAGTGAAGAAGTTAAGAAACAAGGAAGTAGCTTCCGTTAAGGTTCTATAGAGGAATCATTTAGCTGAGGGTGCTACATGGGAGGCCGAGTCCGACATGATGTCTTGTTATCCTCATATTTTTCCTTCTACTCATACCTAAACTTGAGGTAAGTAATTCCTCTTGAGTTCTTAGTGCATTGGGAGTCATGTGCATTTTGTGTGTTATCATGATTTCCTTATGTTGTGCATGTTCTTGTGACAATTCATGATTAGCATATATTGAGTCTTCATGGATTACATATATTCCCCATGTTGATTGCATTTTTATATGGTAAGTGCAATTGTTGGTTTCATAATGGTGAAATGATGAACATGTTTAGTTATGTGATGACTGACTTATTGGCTCTATATTGATGTGTTGAGCTTACTTGAGTTGGAGAAGTTAGTTCCTCCTATATGTATATAAGAATTCATGAGTTTCCATGCATGTTGAGTTGGTAGATTCAATTCCTACTTTCTTGCAATGCATTGACCATGTCTTATAATGGAGATGATGTTTTCCTCCTATGAATCTTGCATTTTTTTGTTGCATACTCGTTGGGCTGCTAGTCTTGAGTCTCCACTTCCATAAGGTGTCCAGATTCACATTCGAGAACGAATGTCCCTAAGGGGGAGATAATGTTACACCCCAGAAAAATGTTAGGATGAACTAGAGCCTCATGGTGTGGGTTAGAGTAACCTTAAGGCAACGACTAGGCTGTCTTAGAGCTTAAACGGGTAAGGAAGGAGTCTGGAGTGAAGTCTAGGACCCTAAACTACCTAAGAAAAATCAAGGGAAAACATTAACTACATTAAGTCCATTCGGCGATGGGCAGTAGCTTCGCCCATGAGCCTTCGCGATGCGCCAAAGAATTCTTCTCGCCTAGTGGACAGCCACCCCTCTAGTCCAAGTTGCTGGAACAAAGGGCGGAATGGGTGGAAGATCGCCCAATGGGTTGGTGATTCGCCCATGGTCCCTCTCCATCACCTAGTGAGCTGCCCATTTAGGGAGCTCACTGTAACTTTGGGCGGAATCAGAGTGCATTAGGCGTGTCGCCTAAGTGCCTTGGTGAGCCAAGGTGTGCCAAAGGGCGGACTGCAGCGTGAATGAGCTAAGGTTGGGAGTTTAATGAAGGGTCTTTTAGTAAGTCTTTCCTATAATTTAAACCAATACTTTCTACTCTTTTTCTACTAGATATAAATACTTTTTAGAGTCAAATTCTCCCTTTTCTAATCACTCTTAAAAGAAATAAAAGAAGACCCCAATCCTTGCAATAATTCTCTCTCTAGAAGTTCCTCCATTGAAGAACCCCAAGAACTTGAAGATTAGGGCTCAAGCTCCAAGGTTTTCACTCCAATTCGTGGGCAAGGCTTTAATTAAGGTATGGAAACCTTGATTCATGGAACATCTTTCTCCATGAAGCCCTTCAACTATTGATTTCCAAATTGATAACTTGTTAAAAATCTAGGGTTTCTATTATAACCATGGGTTCCTCCTAAAATAGATTTCATGTTGTTAATTGCATTATTTTATTGATGATTTGATGTTAAATGGTGATTTTTATTGTCAAAATTACCATGAACCCATGTGTTTCCCCCATGACCCCAATTTCAAGTATTATGAAGGGTGTATTGATGCAAGATGATTACTATGAATTGTCTTTATGTTAATTTAGATATTGAATCTTGTTTTATACATGCATATAGTATAATTCCTAAGTAAGATATTGAGACTTGGTTCATGACTCCTTGAAAGGGGTAAATTGTAAAGGATTATTCATAATTGATGAAGGTCGTTGGTAAACCTATGATTCACTTGTAAGGTGAAAGTAATTCATGATGTGTATGGTTGAAATGATGCAAGATCCTCTCCTCCTTTACTTTTCCCCTTGATCTATGTATGAATTATGAAGGTATGAGTATGTTATGATGGTAGTGTTGATTAAAAGGTCATGCTCATATGTACTCTACCAACATGTTATGAATGGTTTACTCTTATGTTGATTACTCAGGGGTTGAAAGGAAGTTCTCACTCTATGAATCCATGAGCTATTATGATGTTATGTTGGGTTGAAGGCTTAAGGGCATTCTTCAATAAACATAAATCTAAGTAAAGACTAAATATGACTTTACAAGGGAATTATACTTAGCACCGAGTGGGTATGCAAATGAGATGGAGGCTTTTACGTTTAGAAAGTCCAGCTTTCCAAGATATGTTGTCTCATGGGATGGCAACCTCATACGTTAGCAAGTTCGGGTTCCTAGTAGCAATTCCCATATCCCATAACGACGTGACCCCATAGGTCTTAGCTTAGTGGCTCCACCTAGAGAACTATTCATGTAGTTCTGCCTTGGCAAGTAGAACACCCTTTTTCAGTGTGGGGCTATATGACACCGGATTCCATGAAGCTCACATGGTCTATGTCGGTTATGGTTATTCTTCCCTGAATAACAAGATAATGAACGGGGTAAGAACTATATCATGACTTCTTAATTAGTTTACTTAGTGGGAGTGGTGGTGTGGGACTCCACTTGTATATTACACAAGTAGAGTTATTAGGATGTTGTGAGATGGTTCCTTTATGTTATGACAAGACATGAATGAATGTATGTATGATGAGTGGATAGTTGATATGAATGACTTTCCTTATGTTTAAATCATGTATGTGACTAAGTTCTTGTTGATGGCTATGTTTTATGATAATGTCTAAATATGATGTGTATGGCCAAGGTAGCTGCATGGGAGTACTTAGGTGTGGTTGGTATTATGGGATGCTTGCCATACATTGCACTAAGGGTTCCCTAGGGGTTGCTAAGGTGTTGCTATTACCATGTTAGGATTTCTATTATCATTATGGCTTGTCTTTGATATGAAAGCTTATATGGGGTCAAACTTGGTAAATGCATTCTTTTCAAAAAAAATATCCTTTTTATCATGTTAAGGATTTTTATGCATGTTTCCATACTTAGTACTTTATGTGCTAACCCCTTTCTTCTACTTAATATGAGTGTAGGTTCGGACCAGTGATACTTACTACTTCCTTGAAGGTGAAGCGAGGGTCGACTATTCCCCCGACTTGGTGAGTCCTGAAGTTCGAGGATCAATTCGACAATGAAACTCTTTAAGCAATGATCTTATCTATGTCATTTCTCTTGACGCGATACAAAAGACGACTTTCGAGAGTCACTTAGCCCCTTGACCTCTTTTCTCAAAAAAGACGCTGTGCGGGCAAGTCGATCAAAGTCAGAGCGGGGAGGGAATGTTTATTTACAGTTGTTGTAGTACGACTTTTCATTTCCTGTTCGGTCTTTCAATAAGTAGTCAGCTGCGGGCGTAGTCAGACTTAACATTGATTGAAGCAGGAGTTCCTGTTGTTTCTAATTCTAGTTTTCTTCTATATTCAAGACTATGTTATATTTCCCATTGTTGGGAACTTCTACTGATGTAAAGGCCTAAGTCCCAAAACTTGTATTTGTATGTTTTAGATGGTGCATAAGAGGAGGTTTAGATTCCTATGATTTTAGTATATGATATATGAAGTTGAACATCTATTGTAAAAGTTTTAAATTTTCCGCATTATTTCTATGTCTTATGTAATGATGACGATATGGCCTTGTATGAGACCCCTTCGGAGTCAAGTACGCCATGTTACCACTAGGGGGTTATCTCGGGTCGTGACAGGGTTGGTGGGAGGGATAAACAAGGATTTTGAGGACATGATTTTTTTCATTCAAAACATGAGGAAACCTTCATTCAGAGCTTTTTTGATCGAGTGGGTAATACGAACAGGGACAACCATAAACAACGTAGAAGGAAAAGTCTCCTCAGGTTCATCTGTTGGCACCACCACATGCTTGTTAGCCTTCCATAGTCTTGATCTTAGTCGTTTAGGGACCATATGGGCAATGCACATGGTTTCCTCAAAACTTATCTTAAATTCCTTAGATTGTGCTAATTCAGAGAAAGATTCTTCCTTACTAGATGCACAAATATTGAGCCTAGCGGGTGAACAAGGTTAAGCCATAGGGGCCCTAGTGTGTTCCCCCATACTAGGTTAATCCTCCTAAACTCCATCAATTTCCAGAAGAACCCTAGTCCCCCTAAGACGGAGCTGTGTGGAAAAACATTGAGATGACATATTCTAGTGGAATCCACAAACACAATTTCTAGCAGAATAGATGTCAAAACTGTTCCTCAAATAATACAATTGTCAAAACATTCTTAGAGGAAGGAAAGGGTGAGGATATTGTATTAGTGATGAGATTGGGGGGGTGGAGGTGAGAAATCTGTGTTTGATTGAGTTTTCATGATTAGAGAAGTGTGGATTGTTTAGTTTACTAGAGGAGGGTGTGAGATTGTAATTAGGGATGTGTGTATTTAATGGTGGTGGAAGCCGGATGGGTTGGTTATACGAGAAGTCCAAGAATGTGAAGAGTTTCCCTTGTAATAAAGTTCTAGGAGGCTCGCATAATGATATGATGGTTATCAACTTTTTGAAAATGACAGTGCATTATTTGAGTATGGTGATTCCAGTTTTTATAGTGACACGTGGAAGGGACGGGCTATTACTTATAGTTATGACTTTATGTATTTTGCATCAAGAGTGGAATACATACCTATATTTTAGGACCTGTCAGACACATCTGCAACCTGCTAAGGAAGATGTCCGCACCTCCCTTCAACCAAATGATATTGTGTAAATCCCATCACAATAAAAATGACAAAAGGTATTACATTAAATCGTAAGTTTAAACTTTTCGCACCTACTTTGGATAGTTAAGAAGACTAATTATGTACAGGGACTCATATATTTTCATTAATATTAAGAAGTCTAAATATGAACACACATTTGAATATTAAGATGTGTGTTGGAATTATGACCTCCGTAATTTTTATAGGGATCGTGTATGGTTATCTGATCGTTAATGTTTAGTAGTTCAAAATAAGTATGTCTGTAATTGCCCAATAGTTTCACTTTCAAACGTCTATTAACTCGATAAAATTTCAAACTACAAATAATTACAAACCAATATAACCTAAAGAATTTAAAACTCTAATTCCTAGAGTCAGAACACAAACCCCAAGGTTATGTTCTCCCGGATCTTCAAGTTGCCCCCCAACTCAAAGATCCAACAATACTAAATTTCACAACAAATAAATTATGACAACTTTAACAAAAGACTCAAACTAAACAAAATAGAATTCTTCAATTATGTTCTTCGCAACACTTAAACAAAACTTCAATTTGAACTCTCTCACAATAAGACTATGTTTTACTCGTATCTCTCTATGTAAGTGCACAACCTTCTTTGGAGAAAACTTTTATTTATAGACCAAGAGTTCCTTCCTACTTCAACTCTACTTCAACAAACATGTAGTGATTCCTTTACCTCGTGAGACTTGCAATACTTATACTGGTTCCTTTTCCTCATGGGACTTGGATTACTGCATTATTTTCACCACCTCAATTCTTTCTTTCTGTGCCTAGTGGAGATTTGGTCTTCTGCGATCACTTTTGTCGATTTCGTTCCTTGCACTTGTCACTCATCAAAACCTATCTTTGTCTTACAATGTGCATTAAGATCTAGATGTACGAATTTGAATGTTCATCTGAATATTAAAGTAGTCTATGGATCTGAACACCAAATAATTAAGTTTGTTTGCTTTCAATAACTGAATGTGAATATGAAATTACACTGTATCAATAAAAATTATAAAATCTCATTTCAGCAAAATAATTTTTTTGATAGAAAATAATATCCAAAAAAACTATATGTTATAGATAAATTTTCTTAACTAAAATACAAATAAACCATATATATTAATATAAAAATATACCACAACATGATAACATAAATTCTTTAAAAAAAAATTAAGTTGATGCCCATCAAAATATCCAAGTAACTCGAACGCTAAAGTTGACTTTGTCAATTGTAATTTTTTGTGTGCAAGCCTTAAAGTATAGAAGTAAGAGATTCTCTGTGTTCTTGGTCCCTGATAAGTTTTTAACCATTTTTCTTTATATTCACATATGTTTGAACTCCTAAAACATAGAATAGTTGACATCTAAAAACATTTACTCTTAGAATACATAGTTCCCATAAATCATTTTAAAGAAAATGAACTGAGCTCTACTCTCTCTCACTCACTCAAATGCTCAAGTATTAAAACAAATTATGAAAAATTGTAAAAGACTTCTCAAAATAGGGTTCATGCCTAATTATGGATGTAATGACTCAATTCAAGGTTTTCAATAACCATACATATAACTCAATACTCGGAACTCAACAATTCCAAAACTCAAGGACTCAATGATACTACTCATCTCAAGAATGCTCGACTCAAAGGGTCCATGCGGAATTATGGGCATGACCGACTCAACTCAAGAACTTCCATGTATAAGATATGGTAATCCATAATTATGAAATATAGTTTAAAAAAAGGGTTAGTAAATCAATACTTCAAGAACTTAGAATTCGGAGATAATACTCCTCTTAAAGATACTTATTTTATGGAGTACATGCTGAATTATGGACATGAACAACTTGACTCAAGGGCCTCAATAAAAATATAGAACGCATGGGTACAATTCTTCCTAATCTCATACTTACTTCCTCAAACATAGCTCAAATAGATAGTTGATCTCAACGAATTCACAATTTAACTCAAGGACTCTCTTAAACACTACTCTCGACTCTTTCTAGATTTTGAATGATGAGTTCAAGAGTTATAACTTGGATAGGCATGATCTCTCAAGGATTAAATGAAGATTTTTAATTGTGAATATCAAATAGAAAACATAGGTACGATTCGAGGGGACTCACGCGGAAAGAAGGGCAGAGGGGTAGGGGAACTGGCAACCCTAGTGCACTAAGTGGTACAGGGCGCCAGACCCTATCCTACAGACCACTGGTTGGGGTGCATTGAGTGGCATGGCTCCCCAAGCCCCTGCCCAGAAAACTGATGAATTTTCTTACTCAAATTCGTGCCCTAACTCATCTAGAATTGTACAATTTCCCTTAAACTCTTTTGGATCCTTAAACCCAACATAATTACAAAAACTTCTACATCAAAACCCACCAAGAACAACACTCACTTGCAACTCTCACCTCAAGAACTCAACAAGAACTTCATTATAAAAAAACAAAGAACAAAACCTCAAGAACTCAACAAGATTATCAGTATACTCAATCTCATGGATGAAATTCATAAAAGAAACTCATAATTTGCATGTGGGCTAACAAACCCAACACTATGGAATCATACATACCTCTTAGGTTAGAATCCTTGGCGAAAACCCCCCGAAGATTGCTAGAATCTTGCTCGTTCTTCCTTTTCTACACTTTTCCTCATCTTGACCTCCACTACAAACCCTAAGCGTGTTTAGGAATAACCAAAACTGATTCCAATCAGTTTTGACCCCTAAAAGGTTAACAAAAATGAGTCAGGCTAGTGGGGTAAGGAAATGACCAAAGTACCACTTCATTAATTCGAGTAGCTTTCCTTAACTGGATAGACTAAACTAAAAACAATATATCTCCCTCATCCAAAGTTGGATTTTAGCAAACTCGGTGGCATTGGAAAGGGGCCTTGGAGATCTTTTATTCGATATCTTATGGGTCTCCTAACTCATTTTGTGCTGAAAGTTATGGTCTTTTGAAGTTGACCCAGAACTTAAAAGAACTAGGAATGACTTGAATGGATTCTCTTTAGTTCTTTCTAGAACTCAAGGTGCTACATCTAGTGACCTTAACATTTGTGAAAATTTAAATTCCTTGGTAAAAAAATCACTCATTATGAAGAATGGTTTGAGTCTTAGCTCAAAAAAATTTCGGGGTGTTACAATATGAAGTCCTCTAAAATGCAAGGAGGCACACCAAAAGCTAGCTGGAGTATATAATGATCTCAATGAAGTGCCCCGTTGATGATCCTGAACACATGTATCTGCATGATAAAAAAATACAGGTTGAATGACATCAGTACATTTGAATGTACGAATATGTAATATAGCCGAAGCAAAATAACTGAATGAAAGGACTACAATAGATAAAAAAAAATATACTCAAGCTAGATATAATGAAATTAAGAAGTTAAATCATTTAAAGCTTTACAAATTATGCACTTATCTCTAAACTCAACATAATAAGTGATATATTAGAATACACTTTAACTCTATTAGGAGATTCTCTAGTCGACAACTATTACTATGAGCTAAGTGATGATACATTGTGTTGCCCATGCTTCCAAAACTGTCCTATACTGTACCGTGGTATAGAACCTCTCAAATAAGTGGATCCACTAAGCTCTAACCGAAGGCACTAAGGATTCATCTAAAAAGTATGATGTTGTACCTATGATTTATGGGGGCTGTCTGAACTCTACCCCATATCCGTGCTCAATAATACTCCCGATAATATATACATATAATCATGCTCCAATGTATAAAACATACTCTTTCTCTAGTTTGTGATAATTTCTCAAACTATCCTCTTAAAAGAGGTATCTACTCTTAAATAGCTCTGAACTCATTGCTCATTTAGGAAACAATGTTTCTCTTTGCTAAAAGTAAAAATACTTTCTCTAGGTTGAGATAATTACTCAAAAAGTATTACTTTCTCTAGGTTCAGATAATTACTCAAAAAGTCCTCTTTAAGAGGTAACAACTATGTACTCAATGTTTCCAAAAACTCTTTTACTTTTCTAAATATAATGCACTCTTTCTTCATGTAAAAATGAAAACATTTGGGAAATACTTAGTTCCCTTATACTCTTGCTCAGTTCTTGGTTTAAATTCTTTCTCAAACTGCTTTTACTTTCTCAAAAAATAGATTAAAACCAAAATGTAGGCTTTAAAAGATTCTCAAAATTTATAACTCGAAATAAGGGTTTCAAGTTGAAATGTGCACATGAATAACTCAACTCAAGGATCTCAATAACAATATAGAAAAAATCAATACTCAAAACTCAAGAACTCAGAACACAACGACACTACTCATCTCAAGAATACTCAGCTAACAGGGCTCATGATGAAATATAGACATGAACAAATCAGCTCAAAATCTCAATGCATAACATACAACAATTCAATAATTGGGAATAAACTTTCAAAAAGATTCAAGAACTCAAAACTCAACATCAACACATCTCAAGAATACTCAAATCTAATGATAGAACCCTAGATTACTCTTTTTTTTATTTGAAAGTAGATGTAGGGCATGAGGGCAAACTAGTCCAATACTATGATAGCCTTAAATACCTAGAAGAATAAAGTTCTTTGCGAAATCCAAGAAATTCAAAAAACGCTTGAAACCCTAGCTTTTCTCCTCTTGGTACTAATGAACGTAAAAGAACTGACTTAAACTTTCTAAGCCCTTAACTAGGTGAAAACGACGTGGTTGAGGCATAGAATAAGCGTTAAAACTACATAGAGAGAATACCATAATGACCTCAACTTAAAAATTGTCCGAGTGCCTTAAAAGGAAGGCTTCATGGATTGTTTAGCGATCCACGGCCCGTGAAACACCGGAAGTATAGCCATCCGTGAAACACTTCACTGTTTAACAACGCCTTACTAAAATGAACATAACTTTTTACTCTGAACTCGAAATGGCACAAACTTGGTGGCATTGGAAAGAGTACTCGTATAAATTTAATTTGATAGGTCCTGGGTTACCTAATTTCTTATGTTTTGAGAGATACGGTTATTTGAAGTTGACTTAGGTAAAATTTCATATTGAAACTTAATCGGTAAAAAAGTTTCCAACTCAACTTTGTGCTAGGAGATTCTAGTGACCTTAATTCGTATCCGAAATCATTCCCATATTTAAAGAAATTTCCTTAACTTTAAAGCTGACGGGTGACCTGTAAGGACACCTAAACGGGCAATACAACTCACCACGGGTCCCTCTAGGGACCCGTCTATGTGACTAAGATCCTGGAAGCCCTAGATGGTTGGGCTACCACCCCCTAACGGGTTGTGAACCCCAAAAGGAATGTTTAGGGTTCAATGAAGGGTCCATGGTCCATTTTGAGTTTTTGGACTTGCCCTTAGCCCTCTTTAGACTTTCTTGAAGTTAAAGGTGTTACACGAACCATTCAAATTTTAGGAGTCAAGTTGTGAGGTTTTATTAGAATGATTTTGGGTCTTAGCATTGAAATTTTTGGGGCTTTACATTATATAATATTTACAAAGTACTTGTCATGACCCGAGTCTACACCCTAGACGTGTCCGGCACTCGAGAACCATTGCTAGTCACCAAGTGAATCCTCATCCTAGCTGACTACAAGGGGAAGACTAACTTAAGCATACAAAAACTTACAACTGAAATAAATTCAATAACTCAAATACTCAACTTTAAAATAATCTGAATAATACTCAGTAGATGAATTCGGAGTTTGTAAAAACACCTCAAAGAAGATACATACTGAAACTACTCAACTTGTCTATCTATTAAGCCTCTACTATTAAAGAAAGATATCGGCACAAGACCAACGACATCTCAAAAATACTAAATGTTAGGTAAAGGTAAAATCCCCCAAATAAAAAGAAGGCTCACCAAAGCTGATTGGAACTACAAGTGGCATCAACGAAGCTTTTGTTGATGACCCTGAATACCTGTATCTGCATCATAAAATGAATGTACGAACATGTAAGAGGAATTATAAAGAATAAACATAAGCTTGAACTATTGGAAAAGAAACTTACTTGCCTATTCTCAACTCATTCAACTCAACTCAAGTCAACTAAACTCAATGAAACATAGTTCAACTCAACTCAGAGAAATAGTGCTCAACTCAATAATAACATACTCAACTCTGTGAAACATAGTTCAACTCAACTAATAGAAATACGACTCTACTCAACAATAAAATACTCAACTCTGGATACTCAAGGATAAAACAACAATAAAATATGCAATATCTGGAAAGCTTTTAAAACAATAGATAATACCTTAGTTATATGTAAAAACACAATAATAACTCAATTGTATGAAAATACAATAATAACACTGTTTGTACGCAAAAATACAAAATAACCCTGTTTGGGAGATTCTGTAACTGACAATCATCACCATGAGCCATGTGATGATACAACGTCTAGCCCACGCTGCCAGAACTGTCCAATACTTTTTCAAGGTATATGACCTACTAACTAAGTGGATCTGCCAGTCTATGCTAAAAAGCAATAAGGAATCATCTAAAAACTATGACCCTTTCTACCCATGTTGGCTCCATGGTTTATGGGGGTTGTGAGTTGTTAGAACTCTCCCCCATATCGGCGCTCAATACTACTCCCAAAATATAACTTAGCTCATTATGTTTTAAAGAAAACATTTCCTCTTCCTCAACTTTGAGATTATTACTCAAAATATTTCTCTTAAAAGAGATAGTACTGAAAACTGGTCATGAACTCTTTGGAAATCGGTGTTTGCTCTCTTCTTAAATGTAAAAACATTTACTCTTGGGAATTCTTAGTCCCCTTATATCATTTTAAAGAAAATGAACTCAGCTCTACTCTTCCTCAACTCAGTTCTCAAGTCTTGAAAACAAGTTTTAAAACAATTTGTAAAAGGACTTTTTAAAGTAAAGTCATGCCGAATTATGGACGTGAATGACTCAATTCAATGTTTTCAATACCGTGCATAGAATTCAATACTTGGAAATCAACAACTCCAGAACTAAAGGAGTCAATGATACTACTCATCTCAAGAATGCTTGACTCAGAGGGTGCATGCAGAATTATGGGGATGAACTACTCAACTCAAGGACTCAATGATATTTTTAATCTCAAGACTGCTCGACTCATATGGTTCATGCGAAATTATGGGCATGAACTAATCAACTCAAGGACCTTCATGGGTAACATGTAGTAGTACCATGATTAGGAATACAATCCCAAAATGATTAGGAACTCCCAGAACTTGGAGATACTACTCCTCTCAAAGATACACAATTTACGGAGTTCATACGGAATTTATAGGTATGAACGACTACACTCAAGGATCTCAATGATAATGTAGAT
Organism: Solanum acaule; assembly: GCA_036250505.1. Taxonomy (NCBI): domain Eukaryota; kingdom Viridiplantae; phylum Streptophyta; class Magnoliopsida; order Solanales; family Solanaceae; genus Solanum; species Solanum acaule. Next base: position 46,007 of record JAJOOR010010849.1, read on the forward strand.
CATGAATACATTCTCCTCATTTTCATACTCGCATACTCGAGTCTTGAAACAATTAAAAGTTATTGTAGAAGACTCAAAAGGACTTTCTCAAACCTAACTCTTAGCTCTTCCATAAATTTGAATTATGGATTCAAGGGTTATAATTAATGTTATTAATGATCTCTCGATGTTTAGATGTATTTTAGAGTAGTTAGAATCAATAGGGAGTAAAGTTACATTTTAACAGAACTTAGACAGGTAAAACGATGGAAAAAGTTTGGGGGCAGGCCACCTGGCGCACTGCTAGTGTGCGGCGCCAGCCCCTAAAATTTAGAGGCACCAAGCTCACTGCTAGGACGCCACCCCAGCCTCTCTGGCGCATCTGGGGTGCGCCGCCCCAGCCCTTCCCCAGAACAATCTAACGAATTTTTCTTATTCAATTTTTGACTATAATTCGTCTAGAATTGAATGGTTTCTTCCCAACTTACTTAGATTAGAATACCTAACGTAAGTACATGAAAATATACTCTAAAACAACTCTCAAACTCCTAACTTTCCTCTCAAGAACTCATCTATTCATCCTAATTCAAGAGCAAAAATAATACTTCAAGAACACTAATCAAGAAAATAAATTTCTCAATATTTATGGATATATTCACAAAAGAAACTCATGATCGAGGTGTGGGTGAACGAACTCAACACTATGGAAAAATACATACCTCTTAGGATAAAATCGTTGGCGCAAACCCTTCGAAAATCGCAAGAATCTTGATCGCCTTGAACCTTCCATCTTTTCTCCTCTTTTCTCTTCTTTTCTCTTATTGAACTCTCTTCTAAAACCCTAAGAGTATTTGAATTTATGAAAATTGACCCAAATCAGATATGTCCCCAAAATATTACAAAAATTCGTTTTAAGCTGATTAGGAAAGGAAAAGACATAAAATACCCTACATATTTTTGGATAGCATTCCCTAACTGGACAACCTGACTTCAAACAGGCATATCTCCCTCATACAAGCTCGAATATTAGCAAACTCGGCGGCATTGTAAAGAGGACTCAAAGATCTTTCATTTGATATCTTATGGATCGCATAACTCATCATGTGCTAAAAGTTTTGGTCGTTTGAAGTTGACCCAAAACTTAAAAGAACCTAGGAATGTCTTGAAGGAATTCTCTTTAGTTCTTTTTGAAACTCAAGGTGCTACATCTAGCGATCTTAAAACTTAATAAGTTTTAAATTCCTCGGTAAAATCCTACTCACAATGAAGAATGGTTCGAGTCTTAGCTCAAAAAAATTCTGAGGTGTTACATTATCTCCCCCTTGGGATCATCCATCCTTGAGTGACGACTGGACTGGGTATGGAACAGGGTTACTCTTACCATCTCCTCTGACTCGCGAACTATCCTACTAACATATGCTAAACTGATTCATACTAAGAGTTAGGACTCTCTATATCACCCAAGTCAAGAACGATGGTGTTGTGAACATAGTCAATCTCTCTCTGAAGTCACCTTATCTGAAACAAATAATATTTAGGCATGAAGTAAGAATAGGAATACCATGCCTGGGGTACTATGACTTGCTAGTTGTTAAGCTTAGAAACACTCCTCAACTATGCACTTCTTTCCTTATCATCATACCTCATTGGCAACAACTCATAGGTCCCACTAGGGTACATGACTACTCTTACCAAGGTTTGAGTGTAATGGTACGCTCTTACTAGATTCAAGCTTAACCCAAATCCTAAGGTTCGGGTTCTATACCTCTCTACAGGGAATCTCATCCCAAGAATATTACTCTTTACCACCACAATTAATCAACATTGGGCTTATAATAAGAACTACCTAATATTTAACAACACCACATTCAAGCTTAGTATTCTAACTCCATGAACCCCTACTAACCAACTTTTTAAGAAGTTCTCATTCCTTTATCATCTCTTCCATACCAACTAGAATTTCCTGCATTACTACTCAAAAGCAACTAAGTTCTATTATTTAACGATTTTCTCATAGTAAAACCTCATCCTCCTGTTCCTCCTTATTTATAAACTCAGATGGAATTATCACAACATCATTATCACGATGAGAACATTAACATTCTTCTTCTAACATCACTGCACTACTAAAAGGACCTCTGAAAAGATACCTCCCATCCTATTTTGAGCTCATTAATATCTTATTCTCAACACTTGACTTGATTTCTCATCTTATCATTTCCCCCTTAGGTCTAAAGCTGAAACTTGAAAGCTATGGGCCTATTGCATCATCTCTAATCTGGTCTAGATCCCCTTTTCACAACTTAAGTACCCACTTATTATACCTTATTACTTAATCAGTTTTAGAATATTATGACCCTCGAAACAAATCATAAGCCTAGCTTAGATCTATCACTTCATGAATACTCTGTTCTCTAATTCAAGATATGAACTTAGTCTCCTCTAACACGATGGCACATCGACATCAACTCTATTTTGGTTAAAATATATTCTATCTTATGATGACTAGTAACTATTCCTCTTCCTTCTATTGAGAACTCTCTACAACAATATTATTCCCTTATTCCACTCATAAAGGAACTCATCACTTATATTTGACTGGCTGCATGATTTCAATAATATAATCTACCCTATTATTATCTCCTTCCTTTGATTACTAAACCTCTGCATACTTTCCTCTAACTCTAGGCACTCTCATCGCAACTGTTCATAATTTCGTAACTCATGCTACATTTTTGGATGAGAATACTACCTAAGCTCTAAACATACATCCTCATAAGGATCTCAGCTAAAACAGGGCTTAGAGAAGAGAGTACAAGTTGCTTTTAACTTAAACGGACGATTCATATGAATATGAGTGCATTCCTTTGAAACTCAACCATTAACTCACTCATAGGCTTCTCTGAAGCCCCTCTTGAATCTCATAACTTCCTCAAGATTTTTCTAAGAGCAACTCATTGATAAAGAGCTGACTTTGATTTTCAACCACCGCTAGTTTGAGGGGTAGTTGAATCGATATGCGAGCATACATGTTCGAATGACTCTCTATGACATAGTTCTATTGCATGATTAAGAGCACGAAAGAAGAGAAACTTTTCCTAAATGTATGTAGTCCGTCATTTAGCGAAGTGGGGCCCTCACAACCATAAATACGATCCTACTTGACACGGCTTCATAGATACCCTAGGACACTTGAACTCAATGCTTTAATACAAAGTTTGTCATGACTCGAGTCTACACCGTGGATGTGGCCGACACTCAAGAACCATTGCTGGTCCCCAAGCAAATCCTTATCATGGCTGAATACAAGTGAAATACTAACTCAAGCATACAAAAGCTTACAAATGAAAAATATTCAATAACTCAAAATACTCAACTTTAAAATAATCTGAACAATACTCAATAAATGAACTCAAAGTTTGTACAAACAACTCAAAGAAGACACATACTTACACTACTCAACTTTGTCTATCTATGAAGCCTCTACTATTACAGAAAGATATCAGGAAAAGACCCACGACATCTCAAAAATACTAGCTGTAAGGTAAAGGTGAAATCCTCCGAAACATATGAGGTCTCACCAAAGCTGACTGGAACGGCAAGTTGTATTAAGGAAGCTTCTGTTGATGACCCTGAATACGTGTATCTGCATCATAAAATAATGTAGGCCAAATGACATCATGTATTGAATGTACAAGCATGTAAGTGGAATTCTACAGAATAAACATAAGCTTGAAATGATGGAAAACAAACATGCTTACCTGTTCTCAACTCACTCAACTCAACTGAACTAAACTCAATTCCACATAGTTCAACTCAACTTAGAGAAATAGGGCTCAACTCAATAATAAGATACTCAACGCTGAGAAACATTGTTCAACTCAACTCATAGAAATAGGACTAAACTCAACAACAAGATAGTTAACTCTGTGAAACATACTTCAACTCTGGATACTCAAGGATAAAGCAACAATAAAAGATGCAATATTTGGAAAGCTTTTAAAACAATAGATGATAACTTAGTTGTATGCAAAAATACAATAATAACTCAATTGTATGAAAGTACAATAATAATTCTATTTGTATGCAAAAATACAACTATTTGGGAGACTCTCTAACCGACAACCTTCACTATGAGCCATGTGATGATACAACGTCTATCCCACGCTGCCAGAATTGTCCTATACTTTGTCGGGGTATAGAACCTACCAACTAAGTGGATCCAATAGTCTATGCTAAAAATCAATAAGGAATCATCTAAAAAGTATGACCCTTTCTACCCACGTTAGTTACATGGTTTATGGGGGCTGTGCGTTGTAAGAACTCTCCCCTATATAGGTGCTCAATACTACTCCCAAAATATAACTTAGCTAATTATTTTTTAAAGAAAAAATTTCCTCTTCCTAAACTTTGAGATTATTACTCTAAATATTTTTCTTAAAAGTGATAGTACTGAAAACTGCTCATGAACACTTTGGAAATCGGTGTTTCCTCTCTTCTTAAATGTAATAACATTTATTCTTGGGAATATGATGTGCCACAAAATTATGGCACATTTGATGCTTAATAACTATGAACTAATACTGGAATTAAGTGAAATTTTGGATTATTTGATGGGTTTGTTAAATAAGTAGTCAAAATCTGGGTTATATAGAAAAGTGGAAAAAGAAGCAGAAGTGATGTTGGCCGAGTGAAGTTCACGGCCAATTTCATGGACCGTGAACTTCATTACAGTTCGTGGTTGAGCTCGTGAAAGTGAGGCAGTGCTGGGCCTTGAGAAGATGAAGAGTAGGAATAACTAAGTGAAGACCACGAAGGGTTCTACGGGCTGTAGTCCTCACCACGGACCGTGGTACCTGCCGTGAAGCTGAACCAGTATGACATCAAGGAAGAGTTGAAGGAAGGCTGAAACCCAAGTGAAGACCACATGCGACTTCACGGGCCGTGGTCCTCACTACGGACCGTGGTAGCTCCCGTGGTGCATTTTCCAGTGAAGGCATTGAAGACCCAATCTTTGGGAAAGTTGAAGGGAAGATCACGAAGGGCTTCACGACCCGTGAAGTTCTCTAGGAACCATAGAAGTGACCGTAGAGCCATCCAACATTTCAGTCCTAGTTCGATCACAACTCATTTTTAACATTTTATTTTGAATTACTTTAGGTCATTTTTGGATTATTATTCATTATCTTACGTTTCACGATGAAAAACACAACATTACTCTTAACTTTCAATTTTTGGAATTTTTATTATTGCTATCTGTTGGAAATTCGGATTAAGACTATCAAATTATCAAAGTGATTGTTGATTCGCTAATTACTTTCATAAGTCTTTCTCAATATGTTTTCACCCCTAATTACTGATTATTTACATGAAAGCATTAGTAGCTAAATACTACAACTGGGTTGGGGGATCCATGACGAAGTTCTAGTTACGACTCTGTAAAATGAGTAAAGGGCAGTCTGTGTTTCCATCCAGTAGTTTTTATCTTTCGATATCATTGTCATCTAGTGAGTGCATGAATTAGATGATCCTATATCTGGTATTTGTTCGAGAGAAAAATACTAGTTAGGAAAAAGGGCTGAACTAAATTTATCCAATTATAGTTAGAGCTTGAGTTCGAGAGAAAAGATCTTTAACACCATATCATTTTAAGTGAGGGTCAATGTTAGTGACACTCTAGGGTCGAGAGAAAATGAGTGATAATTACCAGATTTAGCTGAGAAGTGTCAGATAAATGTAAATCGCACTGATTCTATAAACATTGATTTGCCTGATGCTCATTTACGGAAGAACACTTGAACTAATGTTATGGTGAACACAATCATTGTATCTTTTAATTAACTGAATCAACCTTACAACGAAATAGTCTGTTAGTCGCGAATCTAGATTTTGACTGAAAGTTTGATAATTATAACATTTCCACCAAACCCAATTTACTCTCCGTTGTTATTTGTTTAGGAGATAATAATAACATTCGAATAAATGCGACAGTGAAACCTTATCTGTAAAGAAATTCTCTGTGGGATCGACCTCAACTCTGGTTGAGTTCTATAAATTGACATTGACCGTTTACACTTCTTAAACAAATTGAGCAGCAGTTGGGGAAATTTTCAGCCTCACTGAATTAGAGGAAAAATGGATCACTACCAAGTTACACCATTCAGAATCCCAAGAAGGATGGGCACTGCATGGCCATCGCCACTAGGAGTGGTAAAGTTCTTACTGACCCTAGTTTGCAGGTACCAAACATGAACATGCCTTGGATCAAGTTGGTAGAGATGAGGATGGAACTATACAGGTAGATAACTCGGAGGAAGTTCAGCATAAATCACAACCCGCTAGAGGAAAAGAGAAGGGGGTCGAGGAAAACCTGCCTTTACAGCAGATTCCCAGACCACCTCCTCATTTCCCTCAAAGGCTTAGAAAGAATGTTGAAGATAGGAAGTTTACAAAATTCATTACCATGTTGAAGCAGCTTTCAGTAAACATTCCACTGGTGGAAGCTCTGGAGTAGATGCCAGGATATGCCAAGTTCATGAAGGACTTGGTTACAAAAATATGAGTTGTAAGTCTTGATTTTACTAATGATGTTCGCCATTGCAGTGCCATTGCTACCAGATCTCTGGTTCAGAAAAAGGAAGACCCAGGTGCATTCACTAGTCCATGCACCATCGGGTCAATCAGCTTTGCAAAGGCATTGTGTGATCTAGGAGCCAGCATCAACTTGATGCCACTAGCCATCTACAAGAAAATGGGATTGGGAGTACCAAGACCCACAACAATAAGGTTAATGATGGCTGAGGTCAGTTAAGCTGCTTGTGGGAGTCCTATGTGATGTACTTGTGAAGGTGGAGACCTTCATTTTTCTGGCTGACTTCGTTATCTTAGATTGCGAGGTGGACTTTGAGGTCCCCATCATTTTGGGAAGACAATTTTTCGCAACAAGGATGAGGTAAAGTTCAATATTTGCAGGTCAATGAAGCAACCCAATGATATGAATGTGGTATCTGCAATAGAAGTGGTTGTTGATGTAGACATGAGGGTACCCATAGAAGAGAGGATGGTTGTTGAAACCCTAGCAGCAGTGCTGATGAACTTTGATGTTGATTTCCGGTCTGACTATGTAGAGACCGTGAATGCTTTGCAGGGTATGGGAGCACACTCTTATGCTCTAAAAAATTGGACCTGGACTTGAAAAACAAGCCAAGCCCTCCAGCAAAACCATCCATTGAGGAGCCAACGGTGCTGGAACATAAACACTTACCCAGTCATCTTAGGTATGTATTTATGGGTTCTAATAACACTTTACCTGTGATCTTAGCTACAAATTTAAATAAAGAGCAGGTGAAGGAGGTGATCACGGTGTTGAGAAGGTACAAAAGGGCCATTGGGTGGACCATTGCTGATATAATTAGAATACCTCCGGGTATAACTCCCAAAAGATTTAGCTTGAGGAGGATTGCAGCCCAAGCATTGAACACCAGCAGAGGCTAAACCCACCTATGCAAGAGGTGGTTCAGAAAGAGATAATCAACTGGTTAGATGTTGGGGTGGTTTATCCCATTTCTGACAGTCACTAGGTCAGCCCAGTGCAATGTGTGCCTAAAAAGGACGGTCTGACTGTGGTGGCAAATGCAAAAAATGAATTAGTCCCTCAAAGACCAGTAACTGGATGGCGAGTGTGTATGGACTACAGGAAGCTCAATGAGTGGACTTTGAGCGATCATTTCCCCATGCCTTTCATGGACCAGATGCTTGATAGGTTGGTAGGTAAAGGGTTGTATTGTTTCTTAGATGGATACTTTGGCTACAACCAGTTATCAATTGCTCCTGAAGATCAGGAAAAAACCACCTTCACATGTCCTTATGGAACCTTTGCATTAAACGCATGCCATTTGGACTGTGTAATGCACCAGCAACATTCCAAAGGTGTATGATGTCCATTTTCTCTGACATGGTGGAAGACGCTTTAGAGGTATTTATGGACGATTTCTCTGTAGTAGGTGATACTTTCGATGATTGTTTGTTGAATCTTAGCAAGGCTTTATAGAGATGTGAGGAGGCCAACCTGGTGCTGAATTGGGAGAAATGCCATTTCATGGTAAAGGATGGCATAGTTCTTGGACACAAGGTATCACAGAAAGGGATCGAGGTCGACAAGGCCAAGATTGAAGTGATTGAAAAGTTACCTCCGCCGATCTGTGTGAAGGGTGTTCGAATCTTCCTAGGACATGCCGGATTTTATAGGCGTTTCATCAAGGACTTCTCCAAAATTTCACACCATATGTGCAAGCTTTTGGAGAAGGAGGTGTAATTTGTCTTTGATAAGGCACGTCTCAAAGCTTTTAAGTTCCTAAAAGAAAAGTTGATTTCAGCAGTAGTGATTATTGGCCAAGACTGGGCAGAGCCATTTGAGATGACGTGTGATGCTAGCGGAACTGCGTTTGGAGTTGTGTTGGGATAGAAGCACAACAAGATGTTCCATCCAATTCACTATGCTAGTAAGTCGCTAAATGGGGCACATCAAAACTACACACTCATTGAGCAGGAACTATTGGTTGTAGTGTATGCCTTTGAAAAGTTCAGAGCTTACGTGCTTGGCACTAAAGTGATAGTTCATACAGATCATGCTGCCTTGAGATATCTCATGGCAAGGAAAGATGCCAAACCTAGGCTGATCCAATGGGTGCTGCTTCTCCAAGAGTTTGACTTTGAAGTGAAGGGAAGGAGAGGCTGTGAGAACCAGGTAGCTGATAACCTATCTAGATTGGAGGCTCCAAAGACGGAGGAGCTTGAGCTTGAAATAGATGATACATTCCTGGATGAACAGGTATTAGCTGCAACTCTTGACCTTATTCGTTGGTTTGCTGATTTTGCTAATTTTCTTGTTAGTGATGTAATGCATGAAAGACTAACATTTCAGCAAAGAAAGAGGTTCATGCATGATGTAGGTAAGTATTTTTGGGACGAACCATATTTGTACAGGATTTGCGCTGACAACATCATTAGGCGGTGCATTCCTGAAGCTGAGATGCTGCACATCTTTGAGGCCTGTCACTTATCTCCAGTAGATGGTCATCGTGGTAGTTCTTGAATAGCCCACAAGATACTTCATTGTGGGTACTACTGGCCCACAATTCATCAAGATGCAGTGGACATAATAAGGAGTTGTAATGTGTGCCAGTGACAAGGATCCATCTTTCGACGCCATGAGTTAACCATGACACCTATTCTAGAAGTGGAATTGTTTGATGTATGGGGAATCAATTCAATGGGCCCCTTCATGAGTTCTTATGGGCAGAAGTATATATTGGTTGTAGTGGACTATGTGTCCAAATGGGTTGAGGCCATTGCTTTGCCTAAGAATGATGGCAAGAGTGTAGCTAGTTTCCTGAAGAAGAATATCTTCTGATGGTTTGGCACACCCAGAACTATTGTTAGTTATGGTGGTTCTCACTTCTGCAACAAGGTGTTCAGTGCACTTCTGACCAAGTATGGGGTTAAACAACACAAGGTTGCTTATCACCCACAGACCAGTGGACAAGTAGAGGTGTCCAACAGGGAAATCAAGGCAATCTTGGCAAAGACAGTGAATGACAATAGGACAGATTGGGCATGGAAGCTAGATGATGCTCTATGGGCATAGCAGACAACTTTGAAGACACCTATTGGTATGTCTCCATATCAATTGGTGTTTTGAAAAGCTTGTCATTTGCCGATTGAGCTTGAGCATAGAGCAATTTGGGCACTGTTGAAGCTAAACCTCAATTGGGCAAAACTACAAACTTGAGGTTAGATCAGATCAATGAGATGGATGAGTTTCGTCTGACAGCCTATGAGAGGTCGGCACTATATAAGGAGAGGATAAAGCTATATCATGACAAGCATATTGATAAAATAAGCTTCACTCCTCGTGACTTGGTGTTGCTTTTCAACTCCGAACTTCGTCTGTTCCCAGGAAAGCTGAGATCTAAATGGTCTGGACCTTTTAAGGTCACACAGGTTTTTCAATCTGGCGCTATTGAACTGGAAAATGAGAAAGCTGAGAGGTTCAAAGCTAATGGTCAGCGAGTGAAGGCATATTTGGGTGCTCCTCAGGTTGTGAAGATTGTAGAGGAATGCAAACTTGATGAAGTCTTAGTAATCAAGTAACCTGCGTCGCGCCGCGACATTAAATTATACACTGCTTGAAAGGCAACCAAAGATGTAATTGTATTAAGTATGTTCCCTTTTTCTTTGTTTTTATAGAGTCACTGTGTGCTGATGTGTGCAGGAAAGAGTAGGTGGAAAAATGCAGGACCTGGTGCGGACTGAACTTCATTGACAGTTTCACGAACCGTAGTGCCCTTCACGGGCATTTTCACGGTCCGTCAATTTGAGGACAAAAGCTCAGAAGCTACTGGAAATTGCATAAAAAAGGGTTCGCGGTTGGTTAGAGTTTGTACGGACCGTGTAGTCTCTCGTGAACCTCATGTATGAATGCCAAGTTTCAAAGTCGCAGACACGGACAGGTTCACAGACTGTGACGCCCTTCATGGGAAACTTCACGATTTGTGGTCTTTCGCAGTCAAGTGTTAGATATAAGTTAGGATTACGGATGGTCTCACGGACCGGGACTCCCTTCACGGGTAACTTCACAGTCCATAGTCTACAACCCAGTGTTACCCATAACTGACCCGACCCGTGCGTGACCCAACTCACAATGAAATGTATTTATTTGATTCTAAAGGCCAAAGAGTCAGTTTCTTCCTATTTTTCTCCTCCATAACGGCAATCTAAGGGAAGAATTGATTACCATTCATCAATAAATCCTACATCCACCCAAGAATTGAAATCCTAAGTCCTCAGTTGTGTAAGTGTGTCAAGTTAATTCTAGATTTCGGGTGTCACTATTTCCAAGTAAGTTAACTTTTAATGGTTTGCAAAGTTCAATCTTGTCTACACCTATGTATGATGATTTTGATTTTCTTGAATTTAGCATGACCTTGTGATGATTAAATGCTAATTGATATTGAATTTTAGTCGGTAAGTCGAATTGGGAAGTTTTAGTTGTTCTTGTGTGTTGGTCTATAACAGATGGTCGAATTTGTTGGTAAGTGGTGGACTTTAGGTTAGTTAATTTAGTTGATTAAGAAGTAGGGTTAAGTTATAGGATGATCTTGTATTTGTGTAAAAAAGGTGGTTAAGTGCTAAAATTCGATGTTGGGAAGAAGGTGATTGCGTATTGCCCAAAGTGTAAGACTACGACAGGATATACGGACCATAAAAGATACCACGGGCCGTGAAGCTTGTTGTTGACCACACTTAAAGTCAACCCATCCCTCAGTTAAAGTTCACGGGCAATTTCATGGACCGTGGTGCACTCCACGGGCCGTGAAGTCGTCCGTGAACATCCTTTGGTAGAATGGTCAAAGACACATTGCGCACACTAATTTTGTTTCAACTCCACGAGGGATTTCACGGTCCGTGGTCCATACCACGGCCTATGCAAGCTCCCATAGACTTCCCTTGTTTGTAATTTTTATTTTTTCTGTACTTAGTTTTTGTTCATCTTTTGTTTCTGTGGTCCTTCTCGATGATAGATTGGGTGAAGACATTCTTTAGGCAAGGTTTCACGATGATACAACACAGGGGAAGTCTGAGTACCCGATAGTGTGTCATATTATTGATTTTTGTACTAATTGATGTTTTGTTTCTTAGGTACAATGAGACCCAGAAGAAAGAGTGCAAACAAACCTGCCCCCCTCACTGAGTCCCAATCAGTTGGTCACAATAACTCCGAGTCTAGTAGTTCTGACGTTCAAATGAATGTCACACCTACAAATCACTTACCTCAGGCTACTAGAGCACTGATAAAGCGAGATATTCTCCAGGAAACTCCTCCCCAGTCTGAAGAGGGAGGGAGTAGTCCCGGTAAGGGTGAAGAATCGGGTAGTCAATCTGATGCTCTTTCAGGTAGCCCGTCTGCTGATGATTAGGTGGGCAGTGCAGCATTTGAAAGCGGTTCTCAAGACGATACAAACACCTCTCCACATGTAGCGAACACGGAAGCTGAACCTCGAGTACGAGAGGAAGCGACTACTATAAAGGATGATGAAGAGATCACCGATGATGATACTATGGTGAAGTATGTGAACGCCCATGAACCTAATCCTGCACTAAGACCAAGTTGATTGCCTGTTACCATTCCATGTGCACTGTGAACCGGTCCAAAGAATTTTACAACAATGGGATTGTGAACAATATTGGTAGCTTCAAGAATTGATCAATCATACCTGAGACTAGGGTGGTAGTAGCCGATATCAAAGCATTCTCGGACATCTATCAGATATTTCAGGTCCATCAGTTCGAATGGATGGACAAGGCACCTAGAGAATACTCTAGCCCCTTGGCTAGAGAATTTTATTCCTCTTATGTAGCTACATTGATGAATTACGTTGCAGATACAGAGACCATGAAACGTGGATAGAAAGACATGGCTCTTACCTGGGGTAAATCAATATATATTTCTGAGGCTTCGATTAACAGTTTGTTGTACGGCCCAAAATACTTTGCACTAGCTTCAGTTGGCCTTTTCGAGGGCAAACATCATGAGGTCACTAGTGATGCTACAATGGAATATCAGAATTCTCGAGAAAGAGTCTTATGATGGATTACGAATAAGATTGCCATAGATGGGGAAATTGCAGTTTGGGTCACCACAACTCCAACACTAATTACTAAAGCTTAATTGTCTTTTCCAACCAAGTTTTGGTAGGCTGTCGTCCGAGATCAGTTGCACCCGACAGCTAATGATAACAGTTTGTCACCTTCCCTGGCCTCGTTGGTAGCCTATTTTATGGTAGGTTACCAGGTCAATGCGGGATGAATAATAGCGATCGAGATGAGAGATAGGGCGCTAAATGAGAGAGTCGCACTTTATTTTCCCTGTCTGATTGGGAAATTATGTCGAGTACTATAGTTGTTGTTCCACATGTCCAAATTGACATCCCACATGTTGATAGAGGAACAGAATAGGGAGAGTCATCACAGCCTTCCACAGAGGAACCACCACCTCCAGCTTTAGCCTCTCAGGCTCCAGGTACTTTTGTCACTTTTGCTATGCTTTTTCTTGAGAAATTGGTTGCAGATTAGCGCCAGACCAGGACATTGGTAGACCAGATTGTGCTCCGAATGCCTCAGCTGATAGAGACAAAGGTGTTAGCTACGAAAAAAGAGATCAAAGATGACGTGTGGAAAGAGCTGGTTGTCTTAAAAGATAGATTGGATTGTTTAGAGAACCTTGTCCAAGATCGATTCCAGGCTACCGGGTCAGTAGATACTGAAGAGGTCAAATCACAGCTAGCCAAGATGAGAACTCAGATTGCTAAACTGACTGAAAAGCCAGTACAGGTACCCATTCTGATATTGTCCGAATCTTTTATGCAAATGCTAAATCAGGCACCCTCCACTTAATCAATTGATGATCTTTGAGGAGAACCCCCCACAAGTAAGTTCGGCAAGAGAAAATATAAAGCTGGAGAACTTGATGAGGAGACCCCTACTGACCCAGCCATAGAGGCAAGAAAGGAGAGCTCGGAGAGCATCAAAGAGGGAAACTCAGGAAAAGGAAGCCCTTGAATATCAACAGCGAGATACAACCTTAGTTGGAGCTTTTGGTAGTGGAGCACCTGCTCCGACTAGTGAGGACCAAATTGATCAGGTCCCGAGTTCTAAGAGTGCACCTATTGATAAGGGTGCCAATGTTGATCCGACGAACGGCACCTAGAGCGCCGTAGGTATGACCCCTCCTCATAACCTGTGTTTTTTTATTGTTCTGTATCGACTTTGAGGGAAAAGTCCTTTTTATTTGAGGAGGGGGTGGTGAGCAACATGCCATAGCTGTTAGAAATATGGAGGTTGTCTCTGTGTATTACTGTTTTGGGTGTTTTATGTGTTGAGCTGTACAACAGCTAATCTGTGATAATTGAGGACCTGAATCTGAGTTTGACTCTTAGGATCTTTAGATGACATCTTAGATACTAATATGTTGAACATGGCTAATATGACCAATTAATTGATGAACCAAGAAACTAAAAAGAAATGCAAACCTTTGTAGTGTGTGTGTAGGTTTTGATTGAAGTCTAACGCTAGGAGCAGAAACTAGAAGTTGCCTAAGTAGTCTTGTTTGAATCTAAGAATAACCGGATAGCAAAGGATTAGTAGGCCATTTTTGTTAAACCAGTAAAAAGCCAAAGATAAAAGAACTGAATGAAAAGATTATCAGTTGAACCCAATTTGAGCCTTAAATCAGTCTTTGCTCTTACCTAACATATATCATATCCTTGGTTCTACGAAGGTATGATATCACAACTCAGGCCAAAAGCCTAAGTTGTGGGTGATTGCAATCCAAACAAAAAGAAAAAGGGAAAAAGAAGGTTCAACCAGTGAGATAAGTGCATATCAAAATTGCATATAAAAAAAAGAAGAGAAAAGAACAGAAAAAGAAGAAACAAAAAGAAAAAGAAAATAATAGCTACTGGGTCGGACTGAAATAAAGAAAAAGAGGGAATTACTTAGAAAAGAGTATGTGAAAACGAAACTTTGGAAAACCAAGGGATTAGTCACTCACAAAACCAAATATCCATTCCCTAGCCCCGAGCCTATGTTAAAAGCCAATAAAGTCCTACAGTGACTTATTCCGGGTGTTTCAAAGATAAAGCGTAGAAAGCAAGGGCAAGCCTATGGTAGTTTGTTGTTAATGTTCGAAGTTCATTGAGAACTTGAGCGTAGTACTCAGTCCCTACCATTATGAGTGAGGGACTTCCTTGGTGTGAGGACACAGTGGTTGCATTTGAAAGTAGATTGTGTGAGCTGATAATTTGCAGATATAAGCATGATCGACTGTGAGTAATGAGATGTCATGTATTGATCCTTACATGTTAGATTAAGAGGTTTGGGATACAAATTGTACTTGAAATAGTTGTTGCGTAGTGTCATAAATCTGGAAATGAATTGAGGGCTGATTTTATTTGTTTTTCTCATCACTTGAGGACAAGTAATGGTTGTAAATTGAGGGTGTTGATGTGCCGCGAAATCGTGGCACATTTGATGCTTAATAACTATAAACTAATACTAGAATTAAGTGAATTTTTGGATTATTTGATGGGTTTGTTAAATATGTAGGCAGAATTTGGGTTGTATAGAAAAGTGGAAAAAGAAGCAGAATTGATGTTGATGAGGTGAAGTTCACGGCCAATTTCAAGGACCGTGAACTTCATTACGGTCCGTGGTTGAGCTCGTGAAAGTGAGGCAGTG
This sequence comes from Solanum acaule, assembly GCA_036250505.1. NCBI lineage: Eukaryota > Viridiplantae > Streptophyta > Magnoliopsida > Solanales > Solanaceae > Solanum > Solanum acaule. Next base: position 61,283 of record JAJOOR010010849.1, read on the forward strand.
CTGGGCCTTGAGAAGATGAAGAGTAGCAATAACCAAGTGAAGACCACGAAGGGTTCTATAGGCCGTAGTCCCCACCACGGACCGTGGTACCTGCCGTGAAGCTGAACCATTGAAGGCATTGAAACCCAAGTGAAGACCACGGGAGACTTCACAGGCCGTGGTCCTTACTACGAACCGTGGTAGCTCACGTAGTGCATTTTCTAGTGAAGGCATTGAAGACCCAATCTTTGGGAAAGTTGAAAGGAAGATCACGGAGGGCTTCAAGGCCCGTGAAGTCCTCTACGAACCATAGAAGTTGCCGTAGAGCCATTCGACATTTCAGTCCTAGTTCAACTAGGACACATTTTAAATATTCTATTTTGAATTACTTTAGGTCGTTTTTGGACTATTATTCATTATCTTACATTTCACGACGAAGAACAAAGCATAACTCTTAGCTTTCGATTTTTGGTTTTTTGATTATTGCTATTAGTTGGAAATTCGGACTCAGACTATTAGACTATCAAAGAGATTGTCGATTTGCTAATTACTTCTGTAACTCTTTATCAATATGTTTTCATCCCTAATTACTAATTGTTTACGTGAAAGCGTGAGTAGCTAAATACCACGACTGGGGTTATTGGATCCATGATGAAGTTCTAGTTACAATTCCGTAAAACGAGTAAAGGGTAGTCTATGTTTACATTTTCTAGTTTTTAGCTTTCGATATCATTGTCATCTAGTGAGTGCACGTATTAGATGAACCTGTATCTGGTATTTGTTCGACAGAAAAATACCAGTTAGGAAAAAGGGCTGAACTAAATTATCCAATTGGACTTAAAGCTTGAGTTCGAGAGAAAAGATCTTTAACACCATATCATTTTAAGTGAGGGCCAATGTTAGTAACACTCTAGGGTCGAGAGAAAATGAGTGATAATTATCTGATTTAGCTGAGAAGTGTCAAATAAACGTAACTCGCAATGATTCTGTAAACATTGATTTGCGTGATGCTGAGTTATGGAAGAACACTTGAACTAATGTTATGGTGAACTCAATCCGTGTTCCTTTTAATTAACTGAATCAACCTTACATCGAAATAGTCTGTTAGTCGCGAATCTAGATTTTGACTGCAAGTTTGGTAATTATAACATTTCCACCAAACCCAATTTACTTTCCATTGTTATTTGTTTAGGAGATAATATAACAACATTCGAATAAACACGATAGTGAAACCTTATCTGTAAAGAAATTCTCTGTGGGATCGAACTCAACTCTAGTTGAGTTCTATAAATTGACATCGACCATTTACAGTTCTTATTTGTAGTGTAATTTTGGATGTATCAGAATACTTAGTTTCGTTATATCATTTTAAAGAAAATGAACTCAGCTCTACTCTTCCTCAATTCAGTTCTCACGTCTTTAAAACAAGTTTTAAAACAATTGGTAAAAAGACTTTTTAGAATAGGATTCATGCCGAATTATGGACGTGAACGACTGAATGCAAGGTTTTCAATAACCATGCATAGAACTCAATACTTGGAACTCTAAAACTCCAGAACTCAAGGAGTCAATGATACTACTCATCTCAAGAATGTTGGACTCGGAGGGTTCATGCAGAATTATGGGCATGAACTAATCAATTGAAGGACTCAATGATACTTCTCATCTCAAGACTGCGCAACTCATAGGGTTCATGCGAAATTATGGGCATGAACTACTCAACTTAAAGATACTACTCATCTCAAAGATACTCAATTTATGGGGTTCATGTGGATTTATGGGCATGAATGACTTGACTCAAGGATCTCAATGATAATGTATACTCATGAATACATTCTCCTTATTCTCATACTCACTTACTCGAGTCTTGAAAGAATTTAAATATTATTGTAGAAGACGCCTCGAAAAGACTCAAAGGCCCTTTCTCAAACTTTACTCTTAACTCATTGTTAAATTTGAATTATGGATTCAAAGGTTATAATTCATGTTATGAATGATCTCTCGATGTTTATATGTAGTTTAGAGTAGTTAGAATCAATAGGGAGTAAAGGTACACTTTAAAAGTACTTAGACGGGTAAAACGATAGAAAAAGGGTGGGGGCAGGTGACCCTAGCACACTGTTGACGCGGGGCACCAATCTCTAATCTTCAGAGGTAGAAACCAGGCACACTACTGGGGCACGCCACCCCAGCCCTCCCCAAGAACAATCGCACAAATTTTTCTTCATCGAATTTTGTCTCTAATTCACCTAGAATAAAATGGTTTCTTCCCAACTTACTTAGATTCGAATACCTAACATAAGTGCACGAAAATCTACTAAAAAGACTCTCGAACTCTAACTTTCCTCTCAAGAGCTCATCAACCAATCCTAATCCAAGAACGAAAACAATACTTCAAAAACACTAATCAAGAACTTAATTTCTCAATTTTTATGGATAGATTCGCAAAAGAAACTCATGATTGGTATGTGGGTGAACGAACCAAAACTATGAAAACTTACATACCACTTAGGATAAAATCCTTGGCGAAAACCCCTCGAAGATTGGAAGAATCTTGATCTCCTTGAACTTTCCCTCTTTACTCCTCTTTTCTCTTCTTTTCTCTTCTTGAACTCTCTTCTAAAACCTTAAGCTTATTTGGATTTATGAAAACTGACCCAAATCAGATGTGTCCCAAAAATATTACTAAAATTTGTTTTAAGCTGATTGGGAAATGAAAAGACCAAAATACCCTTCATATTTTCGGGTAACTTTTCTTAACTGGACAGCCTAACTTCAAACGGGCATATATCCCTTTTACGAGCTCAAAAATTAGCAAACTCGGCGGCGTTGGAAAGAGGACTCAGATATATTTCATTTGATATCTTATGGGTCTCCTAACTCATCCAATGCTAAAATTTATGGTCGTTTGAAGTTGACCCAAAACTTAGAAGAACCTAGGAATGACTTGAAGGAATTCTCTTTAATTCTTTTGGGAACTCAAGGTGCTACATCTAGCGATATTAAAACTTAAGAAAACTATAAATTGCACGCTAAAATCCTATTCACAATGAAGAATGGTCGAAGTCTTAGCTCAAAAAATTTCCAGGGTGTTACAATACACTATAAAAAAAAATATAAGGCTGAAATTACTAATGTCGATAATTTTTCCTTTTTATTATATTTGTTATAATAACTGAGGAAAATAATTATTTTAAATGGAGAAGAACATTTAGGGGGGGGGGGACATGCCTTAATAATAAAATGTGCACTTATTTGAGAAGATACAAACGATGCTATTGCACAAAGCCATGTCTTTTTAATAATTATCTACCATAATTTAGTATTTTTCTAAATTATGTGTTTAATTATAAGTCTTAACGAAAATATATATAGTTAATGAGCCTCTAACCTTATGTATCTTTTGATGATATATTATGGAATAGCATTTCGGAGCTTCTGGAACTACATTCTACCTCTCTGGATGTGTTCCAAGCAAACGAAAATAAGTGGATTACTTACTCATTTTCCTTTATTCGATAGGTACGTGAAAGAATATTATCCTAATGTATTTCTATATAATCTAGATAAATACTAATGGAAGTGAGGTTGGATCCGCGTAGGGGTGTGGATGGGGGATACAATGATGAGGTGAGTATAAGGTGTGTTGGAGGGTGACGAGGACATAATCAATGTGGATTGCATCTTGTCTTACCTGCATACATTACAAGAATTTTTCTCTTCTGTTTTTCTTTTTCATATTTAAGGAACCTTCTTTCCAAATCATTCTTACCAATCCGTTTTTAGGTTTCCCATTCGGTGTGTGGAGCCTATATTGGATAACCGCAGGGTCCATTAGAGGGTGACACTCCCAACTAGATTTTTTCCATACCAGTACTCAAACTCGAGACCTCTAGTTAAGGATAGAACAGTCTCACCATTGCACTATAATCCATGTTGGTGAAATTCTTACCTAGCGAATATGAAAAAGTTGAAAAAATAGTTTTTGAAAAATGTTTTCCTGCATAAATTGTTTTATCTATTTATTAAGTTTCATATCTAGACTATTAGAGTGCAATTTCATACCTAAATTATCACACATTAGTTAGAGTAATACACATCAGTAGTGTGTGTAATATTATAATCTCTTTTTTATTTTAAATAAACCTTACCACATGACATTCCACGTGGATAAAAAATTTCACCTTGAAAAGAAAAAATAAACTATTAATATTAGTTAAAAGTCAAAGATTAAAGTATCACTCTTCCAAAAAAGAAACTGATTATTTTAAAATTTAAAATTTAATAATTTTTCTTTAATTGATGAATTTCTTTATATAAATAAGACTTTGACTAAATTAATTAGGTTTGATTGAACCATAGAAAACATCTCCAACTCCTTGAGTCATATCTTCATGTATTTATTTTCATATCGTTTCCATTTAATTTATAATATAGATGCAATTGTTGGTATATGTAAAATGAAAAAAGTAATTATTCTACACATAAAAATGTAAAATGAAATAATTGCGTGGTAGAAAGTCTTTTATGGGTTGATTGTTTAACTGACCTTTGACGGAAAATTAAGAGAAAACATGTCCTATATTTATTTTATAAAATACATTTTTTAGTTATTTTTATTATTATTATTTTATAAGAGACCTTGATGCTTCTCATTTTTAGAAATTTTCTGTAGAAGATTAAAACAAGATTACAGATGGGAATATTTGTTTAAAGTTATCTTTCTCCTTGTGTTGTTTTCCATTGGCAATGTAGGTAAAAATTCTTTAATTTCTTGCTAGACTTCTAGACATTTCATTTAGTGTATTATATTCTTTATATATATAAAATCTCTACTAATTTTTTTTGTCTATCTTTGTTAGTTTCTAGCTCCTAATTTCTTCTAGAAGAGCTTACTGAATCCTGAGGATACACCTTTACTAGGTGAAATTCTCTTAAGGATAGTGTTTGACACGCCTCAAGGTTTGGTAAATTTCATACAAGTACCCGTAGAGAAGGTATTTTTCGTAAAATTTTCAACCGTCTTATGATGTATGTTACACGATATATTCAATTGTGGATCGATTAAAATGTCTGATTTGGTTTCTTTACGTAAGATATGTATTATATTTGAATTATTCTTAGAAGTATATCACCCATAATATAAAGAAATTAATGAATTTTGTATATTCATAAGTAAATTGATCAAAAGGACAGATATCAAGTAACTATAAATTATGTATAATTATTTATATATAGTAAGGATTCAAATTAGATTTTATTAATAAATAAGAAATGAAACTAAGAAAAGGAAAAAAAAATAAAGCTTGAAACAAAAATGTGTACTCTATTTCTCACGACT
>JAJOOR010010850.1:0-33122 GCA_036250505.1 Solanum acaule
GATTGACAATATGTTCAAAATATTATTAACTGAATGATTATTCAATAGTAAAATATTTATTAATTTATTGCATTTAAAAATCTAAGAGCACGAATATAGATCCAAAAATATTAATATCAAAATTATAAATCATATTTGAATGAAACAATGCAAAATCTATGATAACAAGTTAAATTAATCTCAATATGACACATATCATTATATCATGATGTGTTTCTAAACGTATGTAGTGTACAAGTTGACATGTATCCAACTGACAAAACCAACTTGAAGAATCTTATCTACTTGTTGCTGCATTTTGTGTCTCATTTTTTCTCAAATGTCATGCTTCCTCTCTTGTAAATGGGTATACAATACATTTTTCGCCTGAGCATCCAAATCACGATCTTGAAGATGAAGCCAAAAAGATGAAGCAGATAATGCACCAACATTTCCTTAGAAAGTTGTCAAAGAAACAAGGTTGTAAGTTTGTGAAAAAAAACTTATTGGAGGATCACTGAATTACTTTGCAGGTTGACATGTTGATATGATTTTAGACTTTACAGTATTGCTCTAAGAAATAGTCAAAGGCAACACATGTGATATATAATATTTAGCATCAGCTAACCACGGGAGTTCATGACTTTTCTCAAGGAAATTTAATGTTAAAACATACTCCTACCTAAGACACTACAACCCTTAAATATAAAGACCGAGCAAAGAGCTAGATGCCATATAATAGCTACTTTACAAGCATTCTGTTATGATAGTCCATGATGATAAATTACTTTAAACTCTTAAGGTGTCCTTTTGATATCACAATTTGTATCCAAACTAATTCTTAAGTTGTAAACTTTTGTAATATTCACTACCATTGAATTGTAGGAATACAAGTACTCCCTCCGTCCCATTTTATGTGGCACCATTTCCTTTTTGGTCAGTTCCAAAAAAAATGTCACATTTCCTTATATGGTAAGTATTTAAAGCTACAATTTCTCTTTTACCCTTGTTGATCCCACTTAATGTTAAAGATAGTACTCCAATACATTTATGAGGAGAGAGAAAAATGAGTCTATTTTTTTGAAGGATAATTTGGTAAACATTTCAAAGTCTTTATTTATTTCTTAAACTCCGTGCCCGGTCAAATGTTGCCACATAAAATGGGACGGAGGGAGTAATACTTACTCGAGTCTTTCTTGTCAGCGTTCTAAGAAGATTACATTCATCATAGTTCTATAAAGTTTCAGCTTTGAACCTCTAACTACGCTGATGTAATGTTAATCTGAGCACGCTTACCAAAAATATTGACAAAATCTAAATTTTGGCCAAAACATAAAAGTTAAAACGCCTAACATCACAAACTAAAAATGGAAGCCTCAAAACCTAAACCAATCATCCTATTAGTTAAAAAATGACCTTCCGAAGGTTACTGCGCTGACGGAATTCTCATCTGAGTAAGTTTGCAAAAAATGTTAGGCAATTCCAAATTTTGGCCAAAAATTAAAACGCCTAACGGCACAAACAGAAAATGAAAACCTTGAAACCCGAACAAACCATCCAATTAGACAAAAAATAACCTTCCAGAGCTAACCGCGCTGACAAAATTCCAATTTGAGCATGTTTCTCCGAAATATTGACCAAATTCAAATTTTATCCAAAAGTTAAAAGTTAAAATGTCTAACAGCACAAACTGAAAATAAAAGCCTCAAATTCCAAACCAACCATCCTACTAGACCAAAAATGACATTTTTGAAGCTAACCGCGCTGATGAAATATTAATCTGAGCACGTTTACCAAAATTATTGACCAAATCTACATTGTGGCCAAAAGTTAAAAGTTAAAACGCCTAATAGAACAAACTAAAAATGGAAGCCTCAAAACTTGAACCAACCATCCTATTAGATAAAAAATGACATTTCAAAGCTAACCGCACTGACAGAATTCTTATCAGAGCACGTTTACAAAAAATGTTAAGCAAAGTCAAATTTTGACCAAAGTTAAAAGTTAAAATGCCTAACGGTACAAACTGAATATGAAAACCTCAAAATCCAAACCAACCATCCTATTAGACGAAAAATGACCTTCCAGAGCTAACCGCAATGACGAAATTCAGATTTGAGCATGTTTCACAAAAAAATTGACCTAATTAAAATTTTAGCCAAAAGTTAAAAGTTAAAACACTTAATGATACAAACTGAAAATAAAAGTCTCAAAACCCGAACAAACCATCCTATGAGACCAAAACTGATCTTTTTGCAAAGTTAAGTGGTATATTTGATTGTTTCGCAAAGTGAAGAGGTATATATGATCCTTCTCACACATGAGTTCTTTTTTTGCCTTCTTTGATTCAATAAATAATTTGGTTTTATTATCCTTAATCATCAAATTTATTTTTACACTCATCTTCTTATAAAATTTATCATAGATTGCCCCCTTTATTTTTGCAGATATAAAAAATAACTTACAATGTAGTTGGAAAAGAACAATCTTAATTTTTTTCTTATTTTTTCATTCAGACTTCTTTCTTTTTATTTCTCATATTTTCACACTAAAAGTTAAAAGGAAAAGGGTTGGATATAACCCTGAACTTTACGATTTTTAGTTGATATACCCCTTGTTACAAAAGTGGCGCGCATATACCCTTACCATTACACAAATGGCCCAAACATACCCTTTTGTCTAACAAAAGTGATAAAATTAATTTTACATTAATTTTTTCTTTATTTTTGAAAATTTAAATCCATGTAGGTATATATGACACTTTCGCACCATTAAAGGGTATATTGGAATGGAGTGATGAGTAAAAGGTATAAAAGAAAAGTTAGGTGTCGTTACAAAATGAAAAGAGTTTAAAATAATTATGGAAGATCTCTTTATGAGTCGTGGATTTTGGACTCATTTTAAGCTTCTAATTTACCAAAAGTAGTGTCCTCAATGCTCATTTATATCTTTTGCTTGTAAAAATTATTTTTATTTCAACTATGAGAGCATAAGGATGATATGGAGATAAAAGAGATCAAAAGAAGCCAAAAGACTTGGAGAAATATGCAAAGGCGACACTGAGCATCGCCCAAGTTGACTTGGTGCATCGCCGAGTTGGAAGAGCACAACCGAAGGTTACAATTCTTAACCCTCAAGTTCATCTCAGTTTGGCAGTAGAACGCAGAAAGTGACACATCGCTGAAGTGATTCAGCAAAGGTCATTGGTGTCATTGATTGTAATAGACATCTGAAGGAAAAATCAAAGCTGGAAAGCTTGATTGGTGATGAACTCTACCATTCGGTGCATCACCCTCAGTGATCCCGACATAGTTCACCAAAATGACACGAAAGGCAATTTTGTGAAAAAATTTGTAAGCATATAAATAGCTTTTTGAAGAGAGAGAAAGACATTTTTTACCATTGTGAACGTTCTAGTACTCTCTCAAAACCCTTACTATTGGGGATTAAGCTTGTACTTGAAGATTTGATAGAACCTTCTTGAGATTGAAGGTTTTTGTCACGACCCGAGCCTACACCCTGGACGTGGCCAGCATTTGAGAACCATTTCTGGTCCCCAAGCGAACCCTCATCCTGGCTGACTACAAGTAGAAGACTAACTCAAGCACAAAGCTAAAAACTGAATAAAAATTCATGAAACTCAATTACAAAACTTTAACTCAAATGAAAACTCTGAATAAAAATAAATTATTCAACTCACCATAAAAATAGGCAACTTAAGTCTTTAAAATATTTAACAAAATAAATGAACAGACTTCTGAAACTCTACTGTCTATCTATGAAACCTCTAAATGACAAAGATGGAAGTCGGGACAAGACCCACGACATCCTAACAACTGATATAATTGAAAGTAAAAGTGGAACCCTTCAGAAGCAAGGAGGCTCACCATAACTAACTCAAACTCCATGTGGTATCAACGAAGCTCCTGTTGATGACCCTGAATACATGTATCTGCATAATGAAATGATGCAGGCCAAATGGCTCAGTACGTGGAATGTTCGAGCATGTAAGTGGAATTCTAAAGCATAAACATAAGCTTGAACTTGATAAAAAGGAAACATACTTTCCTCTTCTGAACTCACTTACTCGACTCAACTCAAGAATAAGATACTCAACTCAAAGGTACTCGACTCAAGATACTCAACTCAAGGTACTTAACTCAACTTAAAGGTACTCAACTCATGATACTCAAGGATAAAACAACAGTAAAAGATACAATATATGGAAAACTTTTAAAACAGTAGATAATAACTCAATCATATTGAAGAATACAATTATAACTCAATTTGTATATAAAAATACAATATAACTCTCTGTATATAAGAATACAAAATATCTTTGTGGGAGTTTCTCAAACTGACAACCATCATTATGAGCTATGTGATGATACAATGTCTCTCCCACGCTGCCAGAACTGTCCTATACTTTGCCAGGGTATAAGACATACTCACTAAGTGGATCCACTAGTCTATGCTAAAAAGCATTAAGGAATCATCTAAAAAGTATGGCCCTTTCTACCCACGTTGGCTACATGGTTTATGAGGGTTGTGAGTTTTCTGAACTCTCCCTCATATCAGTGCTCAATACTACTCCTAAAATATACTAGCTCATATGTTTAAAAACATAACTTTTTCTGTGGTTTGAGAATATTACTCAAAATCTTTCTCTTAAAAGAGATGATACTCAAACTACTCAAAACTCTTTTGGAAATCTCAGTTTCCTCTCATCTTAAATGTGAAAACATTTACTCTTGGGAATACTTAGTTCCCATATATTATTTTAAAGAAAATGAACTCAACTATGCTCTTTCTCAGAAACATTTCAAAATCATATTATAATATAATCATTGATGACTCGGGAAGTCATACTGCATAAACATTGATGGTATATCTAAATACCATACTGCTTATACATTAATGGTGTACTCGATTGTCATATTAATCATGTTTTAGAAAACTCTTTTCTCAAAACTCATCTTTACTTTCTCAAAACTCAGTTTAAGAACTCAAGTGTTGGATTTAAAAAGCTTTTTAAAATTTATAACTCAAATCATAGGGTTCATGTGGAATTATGAACATGAACGACTCAACTCAGGGATCTTAATAGAAATAAAGAACCTCAGTTCTCAGAACTCAAAACTCAATGATACTACTCATCTTTAGACTGCTCGACTCATATGGTTCATGCGGAATTATGGGCATGAAAAACTTAACTCAAGGGCTTCATGGGTAACATGTAGTAGTCCCATAAGTAGGAATATAATCTGAAAAGGATTAGGAACTCAATACTCAAGACTTAGAACTTGAAGATACTACTCCTCTCAAAGATACTCAAATTATGGAGTTCATGCGGAATTTATGGAATGAACGACTCGACTCAAGGGTCTACATAACAATATAGAACTCAGATATACGACTCTTCTCATTCTCATACTTAATTTCTCAAAACTTAGTTCAAATCGATAGTTGATCTCAAAGGATTCACAATTGAACTCAAAAGCTTTCTTAAACTCTACTCTTAACTCTCTCTTGAATGTGAATTATGAATTCAAGAGTTATGGTTCATGATATGAAGGATCTCGATAACATTATAGCAATTCGATAATTAGGAATAGAACTTTTAAAAGAAACACGAACTCAAGAACTCAAAATCAACGTATCTAAAGAATACTCAAATCTAGGGAAAGTATCCTAGATTACTCTTTTACTGATATGAAAGTAGATGTAGGGCGTGAGGACGAACTAGTCCAACACTATGATAGGCTTACATACCTGGAAGAACAAAGTTCTTGAAGAATCTTGAAGAAGAACTTGATTACAAACCTTGAAACCCTAGCTTGAAGGTAAACGATCAAGAAAACCTTTCTTGAGATTCTTGAATTAGTTTCTTGAAATCTCTATGGCCAAGAATTATGATTTTCATTAGTGATTCATAATTGTATGGAGGAATTTGAGTTGAAAAGAATGTAATTCTTGGAGAAAGGCTTACCTTGAAGAAGAATCTTAAAAAAGATTGAAAGAATCTTGAATGGAGTCTTCTACTTTGATTTTTTTTCCTTAGGGTTTTGCCCTAGGGTTTGAGAGAGAACAGAATGATGGACTAAAAGGTGAAAATCTGATTGTTTTGAGTCTTTCATTAGTCAAGAAATTCTTTTAGGGTTTTCTTGGATGTAAAAAAATACAAACAACACTTTTTAATGTTTTCCCGATGGCTAATTCGTAACAGCACTGTATAGGTTACTAAAATAGTCATAACGTTTTACTCGGAAATTGGATTAACGCGAAATTGGTGGCGTTGGAAAGTAGATTCAAATATCTTTAATTGGATAGGTTATGACTCACGTAAATCTTTATATTCTAAGAGATATGATCGTTTGAAGTTGACCCAAGTAGAATCTTACATCAAAACTTAATCGATAAGGAAACTTCGAGAACACTTATCAAGAACTCATCAAGAACCTAAATCCTTAAATTTCAAGAACGAAATTACGCTGAATAAATCATGATTGGCGTTTGGGTGAATGAACCCAACACTATGGAAGCTTACATACCTCTTAGGGATCAAACCCATGGCAAAAATCCGCAACAAAACTCAAGAACCTCGACAAACGCCTTGATCCTTTCCACTTTTCTCTTCTTGAACTCTCAACTAAAACCCTAGGCGTAGATTAGGATTATAAAATTGAACCTAATCAGTTTAGACCCCTAAAATCTTACTAAAAATGAATTAAATCTGATTGGGTAAGGAAAAGACCAAAATACCCCATACTATTTTCGGGTAACTTTCCTTATTTGGACAGTTTGACTTCAAAAGGGTATATCTCACTCATCCGACCTCAACACTTAGCAAGCTCGGTGGCGTTGGAAAGATAAATCCAAGACCTTTCATTATCTATGTTGTAGCCCACCTAACTCATCATGTACTAAGAGGTATGGTCGTTTGAAGTTGACACAAAACTTAAAGGAACCTAGGAATGACTTGAATGAACTCTCTTTAGTTCTTCTTGGAACTCAAGGAGCTACATCTAGTGACCTTAACACTTAAGAAATTTTAAATTCCTTAGTAAAATCCTACTCACAACGAAGGATGGTTCGAGTCTTAGCTCAAAAGGTTTCTAGGGTGTTACAGTTTTGAGGATTAAAATCTTAGAATTTCGAATCAAATAGCTTCTATTAATGAGAATTTTTGTATATATTTTTATCTTTTGTTATGAGTAGCTAATCTCCCTATTCTTATGGGTGTGCAATGTATGGATGATTAATTTACAATTATGTGTTGTTTAATTGCTTATTAAACTTTGAATTGATGTAGGAGCAGATGTCTCTTTATGTTTTTATTTATAATTTTGAGGTTGCAAACTCTTGTTTTCTTTAGATCTCTAATATTGCTTGGGAAAGATCATTACAGTGAAAGGAGATGGTTGATAATGACTCGATTTAATTCGTTTGACAATTGAAGCTTGAAATAGTTTGTCTTATTTAAAGTCTTAGATTTATTTTAATGCATTACATCTTGGGATTTGATAAAACCCACATAATTTGCAATAGCTGATTGATAGATAGTTATCATTACCTATGATCTAGCTTACCTATTGATATTCAACTGAATTTAGCAATTAACAATACCCAAGTTGTAAGATTATAATCCATACCAGCACACTCCTAAGAGTATCTAATTACTTGTGAGATATCCATATTTTAAGATTTTCGATTGCAATCTTATTGTGATTAATTGAGAGTTTAGAACACATATTCAAATTGTTATCCCCCTCCTCCCAATTTACTTACAGGCATAAATTGTATCAACGTACAAACTTCTAGTGAAATAAAACATATAATAAGGTGAATTATATTCATGCATTACCTATCGATTGACCCCAACTCTTCATTGGGTTATATATTGCAAAAAAACGTCTACGCATTGAATTTACATGTGTAGTTGAATGCTATCAAAAATGGTCTCATTGCCGTGGAATGGTGCAAAGAAATTCCTATATAAAAGTATATTGGTACAGTAGTCTTTTAACATTGTTTACTTCTTTATATCTCAATAGGTGACAACATGAGTGCTCATGGAAGTGACATTGTTAGCTATGATGGACAGTTCACTGATAAGGATCATTTGAGAGATGCAAACGAGTTATCGCCATTCGTTTACCAAAAATTGTTGGAAACACAATATTCCATGTAATTAGCCCCAACATATGTTTCAAATGAAAGGACTCTATGATGGGTAAGCTCATGAGGATCCATACAATCATCTCTAAAATTTCATTGATAGGTGCGGTCCTTTCACTTTGCCAACATAAATCAAGAGTCGATTCGTATAAGGCTAGTCCCTTTCTCACTTACGAGAGAGGTACCACTTGGTTAGGTGAATTGCATGAAGGTTCTAGCACATCCTAAGTGGAATTGACTGATGCACTTCTTGATAGATTTTTCCCACCTTCTCGGAAGTTGAAACTATAGGATAACATTACCAATTTTTGTCAAAATGTTGGCAAATCTCTTCATGAAACTTGACTGCGTTGTAAACAAAAGCCACTCCAATGTCCAACTCATGGCCTGCCAGATGAAGTGGTCTTGCAAAATTTCTATCAGGCACTTAATCAAATGAATAAGTTTGTGGTTGATAATCTTGCTGGAGGTATTATCATGAGTCAATATTTTTGTGTCACATCCTCTTTTCTTGATAGGATGTCGAAAATGGAGGCTAAAGTGGCAAAGGGTGCTCCTTCCTCCTCGTCTACAACCAAGGAACAAAGATTGAAGGATGAAGAAAGAGAGAGAGAGACAGAGAAAATGATGACATAAATGGAACTCTTGAGTCTTGATAAAGCATATTATGGGGGGAGGTACCACGAGTGTAAGCAGAGTTTCTTCAAGCGGAAATCGAGGCTATGAAGATGAAAAACTTGAGGTCATATATAATAAAGAGGTGCAATTTTTATCAAACCAAACCAGGGGGGTTTGTCCTACCTTTCAAAGGCAAGGTTGGAACAAAGATATATAAGTTGAACGGAGGAATAAGGAAAGATATGGAAATTGGTGAGATCATGAAAGAGAGTTACATGATCGAAACAATAGTTGGAGGGAAAATGATAATGATAGAGACTGTTACATACCCCCTCATGATAAACCAAAGCCAAAGGAATTTAATACTGACTTCAAAAACTTTTGGACCGAGGACATGTTTGCTTGCATCCTTAACAAGGCTGAAGGGTCTGAAAAAGTACTTAAAGAAATGAAGAACGACTTGTCATCAATATTGAATCAAACAGTCACATCTCACTCCATTTCATAAAGCAACTCGAAGCTCAATGGATCAGATTTCAACCAATTTAAATCCAATGGAAAAAGGGAGATTCCCAAGTGATACCATTGTGAGTCATAAAAATGATAATGCTCATAGTATGGCCATTGTGACAATAAGTGGTAGAGCGGTTGGGAGTGAACCAAGGAAGAAAAATGTAGTTAATAAGAATGATGGTGATGAAAAAATAACCAAGGAAGAGCCAATCCCCGAGGAATTAAATTGGTTGAAACTAAAATTGAAGGAAGTAACCCTTTTAAAGGTCAAGATGCAAGTGTGAGGGATGTGGAAATACCATCAAACATGAAGTGGTTACCAAAATTACTTCCACATTTCCCTTAACGATTAAATAAGAAATAAGGGGATGTAAAATTTTAGAAGTTCTTATCTATATTCAAAAGCCTCTCGATGAATATCCCCATGGTAGATGTTTTACTCGTAATGTCGGGGTGCACCAAGTTCTGAAAGACTTGGTGACCAAAAAGCGAATATAAATTTTGAAACAACTTAAATTTTGCACCATTATAGTGCGATCATGTCAAGAAATATGGTGGTTAAGAAGGAAGACCCGAGAGCTTTTACACTTCCATGCATGTTTAATGTATACAACGTTTCTAAGTCCCTATGGGATGTTGGAGCAAGTATAAACCTCATGTCATTTGCAATCTTCAAGAAGCTTGGGTTAGGTACTCTAAAACCAGTCGCGATGAGACTTTTTATGACAGATAGGTCAATCAAAAAGCCTATTAGAGTTCTTATGACATATTGGTGAATGTTGACAAATTTATTTTTTCCCCGTTGATTTTGCCTTTCTTGATTGTGAAATTGACTCAAAAGTACCTATTATTTTGGATAGGCAATTCTTGGCAATCGAAAGACCATTGATGGATGTCGATAATTGAGAGCTGAAATTATGGGTGAATGATGAGGAAGTTAATTTCAACCTGTGCAAATCAATAAAACAACTGAGTGAATTGCAAGTTATGTTGGTGATTGATAATATTGATAAAGCCGTGGAAAATGTTAGGGAGGTTGCATGCATTGGTGAATCTTTGGCGGTTGTTTTGTTGAATTATGATGGTGAGGAAATTCAAGATTATGATGAAGTGGTGGATTCTCTCATGGGGCTAGTTTCTTATCCAAATAATCCTAAGAAGCTTGATATTAACCTAAAGAATACATAATGTTCACCTGCCAAACCTTTCATAGAAGAACCACCAAGGTTAGAATAAAAAGCTCTTGCTTCTGATCTCTGTTATGTGCTAACACTTTGTCAGTGATTGTTGTCACTAATTTATTGGATTAGAAAGTTAAAACACTAGTTACCGTGTTGAAAAAGTTCATAAAGGTTATGAGTTGGGCTATCACTGATATTATTGAGATTCCTCCTGACTTATGCACCCAAAAAATTCACTGAGCTAGTGATTGCAATCCAAGTATTGAGCATCAAAGGAGATTGAACCCTCATATGTAGGAAGTTGTCAAAAGGAAATTACAAAGTGGCTTGTTGCAGGTGTTGTTTATTTGATAGCGGATAGTAAATGGGTTAGCCTCGTACAATATGTGCCTAAAAGGGAGAAATCACGGTGGTTCCAAATGATACGAGATGGAGAATTTGTTTGATTATCATAAACTAAATTCATGGACTGAAATGGACCATTTTCCTATGCCCTTCATGGACTAAATGTTGTGCCACACCCCGAGCCAACACCCTGGATGTGGTTAGCACTCAAAACCATTGTTGGTCCCAAGCGAACCCTAGGCCTAGCTAACTATGGTACATATAACTTAATAAGATACACAGAAGTTTTAATAGATGAACATTTAAAACATTTAAAGAACTTTTAAAACAATGTCTGAAATACTTAATATAAATAGTAAGTTTTTAATAAAACATCTGAGAAAAAATATTGGAAACCGTCTAACTTTGTTTGTCCATGAAGCCTCTACTATCTAAAGATTGGTGTTGGAACAAAACCCACAACACCTCAAAACCCTACTACAATGAGCAATAAAAATGGAGTCCTCCAAAAGTAAGGAGGTCTCAGTAGAAGCTGAGCAGTAGATGAAGTGATCTCATCGGAACGCCTGTTAATGATCTTAAATACCTAAATCTACATCATGAAATGATGCAGGTCGAATGACATTAGTACATTGAATGTACAAGTATGTAATATGGTGAAAATCAAGTGGTGAATCATTTCTCTTGCGTTGAATCCAATGTCATGAATTCTGGAGAAAGGGACATTGATGAGTCTTTCCCTGACGAATATGTGATGGCTATCTCAAATGCAGTTGCACCGTGGTATGCAGATTTTGAAAATTACATCATTTGTGGGATCCTACCCGAGGTTCTAAATCCATATCAAAGGAAGAGGTTTCTTTTTTATGTTAAGAGAAATTATTGGGTAAGCCTTATTTATTTCGGGAGTGTGCTAATAAGGTGATCCAGAGATGTGTTCTTGAAGAGGTTCCATTCTTGAGGAATGTCATGTGTCTCCCATGGGTGGACACCATAGCAGGATGCAAATGACTTCGAAAGTTCTTCAAAGTGGATTTTATTAGCCATCATTGTATCAATATTCCAATTCCCTTGTAAAAACTTGTATGCAAAGTCAAAAACATGGGGAGTGTCCCTAAATCATGAATTTCCTCTTCCTCCCATACATGAGGTAGAATTGTTTGACGTGTGGGATACTGATTTCATGGGTCCATTTGTGAGCTCGTATGGTAACAACTATATTTTGGGGTTGTTGACTATGTATCTAAAAGGGTAGATGTGGTGGCCTTACCTACGAATGAAGGGAGGAGTGTGATCCAATTCCTTAAAAAGTGCATTTTCACAAGATTCGAAACTCTTAAGCTATCATTAGTGATGGAGGTTCCTATTTCTACAATCGAATGTTTGAGACATTTTCGAGTAAATATGGAGTCAAACACAAAGTTGCCACCCCTATCACCCGCAAACAAGTGGTCAAGTTAAGGTATCCAATAGGGAGATCAATTTTGTCTAAACAATGAAGGCAAATAAGACAAATTGGTCACAAAAATTGGATGATGCTCTATAGGATTATAAGACCTCATTCAAGACTCCTATTTGTATGTCACGTTAAAAACTTGGGTTTGTGAAAGCTTGACACTTCCCCATAGAGTTGGAGCATAGAGTGTTGTGGGCTTTGAAAGGTTGAATTTGAATTGAGATGAGGCTTCCAAAGATAGAGTGAACCAATTGTATGAAATGGAGGAGTTTTTCTTTAAGGACTATGAAATCTCAGCTCTATACAAAGAGAGGATGAAAATATTGTATGATGCCAAAATCTTGAAACGAGAGCTTAGAGCGGGTGATTTTGTATTGCTCTATAACTTGAGGTTGCATTTGTTTTTGGTCAAGTTGAATTCTGAATGGTCCAGGCCATTTTGAGTGGTTCAGGCATATCCTAATGGGGCTATATATATAAGTGGAAAATAAGGATGGTTCAAAGTTCAAAGTGAATGGGCAACTTCTGAAGTTGAATTTTAGTGAACGTTCGGAAGTGGCTATTATTGAAGTGATGTTCTATTGGATAATGCTTGAAATTCATTTCCACACCATGCAACAACGTAAACTAAGACGCTTCTTGGAAAGGCAACCGAAGGTTTACTTTATGTCATTTTCAATAACGTGTGTTGAATGTGTAGGTTGGAGTTGGATGTGAAGCGTTGAATAATTATGCGGTGATGGCACCCATTAGGTGTATTACCTAACCATTCGATGTGTCATTGAAGGGGGTCACCGAACTTAAGAGATCTCCCAGTTTTTGGCATTGGAAATTTTGTAATGCCTTGACCATTGAGAGAATCATCGAGTGCATTTCGGTGATGGTTGGTGTATCACCGAAATCAACAAATCACTGAAGCTTTTAAGCGAGGGTTGGTAAGTTACGTTTTCATTTCTGCGATGCACCGATTCCAATTGGTGGAGTTAGTTGAGCTCACCAAATGGATGTGAGTTGAAGAGCCAAGGTTTTTTTTTTACTTTTTAAATTAATCCCTCCAAATATTTTCATTCTTTCTTCTTCCTTCCTTTCATCCACATTTCTTTCTTAGTTTCATACTTTATTTTAAATAATTTCATCAAGTTTATTTGGATTTCATCTCATTTCCATCATTCCATTTCCCATGTGCATCATCGTTGTTGGTTTCTTCGGAAGGTTGGTTCTTCGTCCACTTTTTGCTCTTTCACATTACTTTATAAGTTTCTTGAATCCATGTTCTTAGATTTCTAGTTATTGTTCATTATTGTGTTGTTATAGTTGAATAATTGCTTCAATTACTCTGTTAAATGTTTCTCTTAGCTTTGACTCAATTGGGGTGGTTTAGTAATTTTGTAATTTTAATTAGGGAGCAATTGGTCTCTACTTGCTGATTATTGATTGATGATGGGTATATGTGGGTAATGGTTCTTTGATTGTTTTGTTAGCATTGATAAAGTCTGAGTAGCCTATGATCGAACAAAGAACTTGATTTGTACCAATGATGGATTAGGTGACATCTTTCTCAAGAGTAAACCGTCATTTTGTTAAATGTTTGGTGAAATTTGGGGGAAGTTGGAGAACCCCAACCCTTAAAATTATCGTGGGTAAGTTAATTTTTGCTTGTATGCATTGTGTGATAGAAGTAATACTAATTTATTAATAGTGGTACTTGGGTGATGGGTCAGAGCCAATTTGGTGGTACCTAAACTACTCGGCAATGTGCCAAATGGCACTCAAGTACACCAATTGTTACAATTGGGGATGCTTTGAATTGAGCTCATTCAACGAGTTTCCTTGGTCTCTCCAATGGATTCATCACATCACTGATTGGCTCACCCCATTGCCAATCTAAGTTTTATTTATAAAGTGAGCCATTGTTACATTCAGCAATGGCCCCTTAAGTTCTCCAAGTTCGCTTGGTTACAAGCTGACATACTTGGTGAGTATCATCATTCCTTTTGAACTAACCTTTCACCCTTGATGTGGTACTTTGTATTTGTGTTGTGCGCAGGTATGTGTTGGAAATAAACCAAGAGTAGGATTCATTACTAGTTTAGGATTTGTTATTTATGGTATTTTCTTATTTATATTTAATTAGGATTTGATATATAGGTTCCTAGTCCTAGTTTATTTTCTTATTTATATTTAATTAGGATTTGATATATAGGTTCCTAGTCCTAGTTTACTTTGGTTATTAGTTTTATAGGTTTTCTAGTCCTAGTTTACTTTGGTTGTTAATAGTATAAATAGAGGTGTCTTATTACATATTTTCAATGTAGAGAGAGATACATTCAATGTGTAGAGAGATACAATCAGTGTACAAAAAATATAAGAGTTATTGAATAAAGCCTCCTACCTCTTCTTTGTAGATTAATAAATTTGTTCTAAATAAAACCATTGTTGGGCCTTTCACTTGCACATACATTATTACCTTGGGTAATTTTATCTCCTTCAAATTGGTATCAGAGCTTGCGTAAGATCCTTATAAAAGCCTTGTGTGAGATCCTGATAAAAGCCTTGTGTGAGATCCTATTAAAGCCTCGTGTGAGATCTAACATATACAAAAGAATATGAGTATTCCATATTTACACGAATGTCCCATTATTTTTGTTTGATGACAAAAATAATTTTGAGATTTGGTATCAATCGATGAAGAATTTTTTCAATGTTGTTGAACTATGGTCCATTATTGATATTGGATTCATGGATGCCCAGAGGGCACAACATTGAAGGTGAAGTTGAAAAACAATTGGAGAAAAGTAGAAAATAGGATTATATGGCACATTTTTACCTTAGTAGCAAGATCGAATTACATGTATATAATAAAATTTTACATGTTAAGTTAGCAAAGAAGGCTTGGACAATTTAAACAAAAACATATGGACGTGTTACATATGTGAAGAGAAAAAAACTTCAAGTGCTTTGGAGACAATTTGAGTAGGCTCAGATGAAACCAACAAAATCAATCAAAGATTTCTTTATGTGAATTAAAGAAGTTGTTGATGTCCTATAGATTAATGGAGAGGTATTAGAAGAAGTTAAAGTTATTGAAAAAATATTAAATTCTCTAAGTTTAGAGTTTCAGACCAAGAAAAAAGATATTGAGTCTAGTCGAAATCTAAATACTATTAGACTTGGTGATCTTGAAGATGAATTTGTGATATATCAAATGTATCTTAATAAAAAAAACATATGTGATAGAGGAGGAGGTATTGCAAATAAAGGATGATCAATTAAATGAAATAGAAGAATCATCAAATCTAACAGAAATATATGAAAAAGATCAGAGATATTGTGGAGAAACAAAGGGAAGGTAGAGGTAATTTTCACTGCGGTATAGATGTCTTTGATTGCAAATAGGACTTCAATAGTGGTCAATCTAATAAGTCAATAATTATTGGGATGACTAAAAATGGCAATTTGGTTAAAACTGATGTTGCTTCGATAGAGACTAGTAATTCAAGACATCAAACATGTAATAGACATGATTGGTCTATACAAAGTGAAGCTATTGGAAAAGAAATAGAAATATTCACTATTGTCTCATAAGAGAAATTGTTTGAAGCTTTTGAAGATGATGCTAGTAATAAAAGAAGCAAAAGTGTTCACCAAGAGCAAGTTTTTGATGATTTATCCAAAATTGGAGCAGAAACAATTAAAGTTCTAGATCCACAATTGAAGTGCATGATGATGAATAGTGAAGATACAATCAACTCTGGATCATTATTCAAAATTATAGGTTATGAAGAGCATGAAAAGGTATTTGTTAAAGATGATCATTGTATGAATGTGATGAATGAAAAAAAAATCATGTTATTGAGAAAAATAACACTTGGGAGTTGACAATTTTGTCACCTTCAAAACAACCAATTGGAGTCAAGTGGTTATACAATAACAAAAACAAATTAATTGGAGAAGCAGATGATTATAAGGCAAGAATAATTATTCAAGAATATAAGAAAAGGAAAAAACATGACGATGATATTTTAAAATTGTTAAATATGAAGAAAGTCAAATTGAACTTGAATTTTGCTGAAGAGAGACTAAAGTTGACTAAAGATGGCACACAAGATTTTGTTGATGCTACGTATTTCAGAAAATTGGTAGGAAGTCTAAGATACTTGACTTTTAAAAAAAGTGATATTACATATTAAGTTGTTCATAAAGTTGAAGAAGATGCTAGGCATGGTCACATTTGAAGATCTTGGTTTAAGGGAGGCTATGTAGAAAATAAACCAAGAATAAGATTCCTTGCTAGTTTAGGATTTGTTATTTATGGTATTTACTTATTTATGTTTAATTAGGATTTGTTAGTTATATAGGTTCCTAGTCCTAGTTTACTTTGGTTGTTAGTTTTATAGGTTCCTAGTCCTAGTTTACTTTGGTTGTTAGTAGTATAAATATGGGTACCTTATTACATATTTCCAATGTAGAGAGATACATTCTATGTGCAGAAAATACAAGAGTTATTGAATAAAGCCACCTACCTCTTCTTTGTAGATTAATAATTTTCTTTTATATAAAACCATTGTTGGATCTTTCACTTGCGCATATATTATTACCATGGAAGCGCATATATTATTATCGTGGATAATTTTATTTCCTTCGGTATGCCTCATCATAAAAGATATCTGAGAAGAAATCCACACCTTATGCTCCTCCTCCAAGGTAAAAACACAAGGGAGTTGTGATAGCCGAGCCTTTGGCCACTTCAAAGACAACTCAACGCAAATCTACGTATGGGAGTGGCAAGGGTAAGAATAAGTCTTCTAAGTCTTGAGGGGATGATGATAGAACAAATTTTGGCTCTTTGGAGTATACTTGGACTGAGTCTGACCACGACAATGATGAGGATGGATATAATACCCCACTGCATAATCCACTCCTGGAAGCGCAATCCACTAAACAAAAGAGGAGTGATTGTTCTAAGGCCAACCACTATATGTTACAGTGCCTGTTCCAGCTTCTATTCTAGCCCCTGTGGTACCTAGGATTCTAAATCATCTCAAAGTTCTAGGATGCGTACTATTCTTGAGGAGAAACGGTTGTTCATGGATGGTGTGATTGATAGATATCTCAAGATTTGGCGAAATCTTAGGTTTCATAAATTAGAGCAGTTCACAAAGCTCCGTCACCCATATGTTCTCACTTAGGTGAGGGAATTTTATGATGAATATATGCAATTGTTACCAAGAGGTAAGAAGAAAAAGGGTCGGGTTGACCCTATAGAAGTTGTTGAAGTACGAGGTAGGAAACTGAAGTGTAGCAAAACTGACATTAATAATGCATTGGACTGCACGTTATAAAACACCTCAGAACTTAGCTCAGATAGACAAGCAGAAAATTTGTGAGCCACGGAGGGGTTCACGAACCATGAAAGGAACCACGGTCCATCACCCTCATCATGGTTCACACCCAGCCCCATAAGTGGTGTACCACGGAGCCCTTCATAGGCTATGGACCACCCCACGAGCCGTGGGAAAGCTCGTATAAGCCAGGCAGAACCTACCAGGCCCAGCCATCAAACCACGGAGCCCTCCACGGTTCGTGCTCTTGATGATGGCCGGTGGTGAGGCTCGTGAAGCTGAGCTTGTAGGCCCCTAGCCCAAGCGAAGGACCACGATGACCTTCACGGTCTCTGATCCTTCACACGGTCCGTGAAGAGGACCGTAGAGGGAAGGGCCCCAGAACCAGTAGCCTTTGACCATCAAACCATGACCTACTTGATGGGCCATGGTCCCTTTGACTGTCCATCATAGGGCCCGTGGTCGGCCCCCATCAGATTTTAAGTAGGGTCGTTTTTGTCTTTTCCCCTATGCGTTGGACACCTAAACTACGTCGTTTAACCCCTAAACTACGTAGTTTTGGTCAGTTTGAGCCTAGTAACTTAGTCAGAACTTACCCTTAGCGATTCATTCACCAAAAAATCATCAAACTTAGAGCAATAGAGGAGAAAGAATCGACAAAACCCTTCCAAGAACGCATCAGGATTTCTTGAGTTCCAACCCCGAAATAGAAGGATTTCTCCGTGAAATTTGTCACCAAGTATATGGGATTTTCACTAGTGTATTTCTTTCATCCACATGGTCCCTAGAATTCAGTCAGATCATTGATTCTCTGTCTTGTTTAGACCTAGGGTTTGGGAAATCTTAGAGAATTGGTATGATTTCAGTTGTTATAGTATCCATAATCTAATTATCATATTTTCGTGGAATCGTGTTTAATTCCTTGTAAGAAACTCAGAACCCTAATCGTGTAGTTCCTTTTAGTTCATAAAATGCACTTGCTCGGTCAGTAAAACAGATAATCATGCTTCAGTTTTCGAATGTCACATTATCAGTATACTTCTCAGATTATGAATGTCAGTATTTTGAGCTATTCAACATTTTAGTATTTCAGTCATAATGTGTCATATACATATTCAGTTAGGAGTAGACTTAACACTGAGTTGGACTAGGGCTCAGCATACCCTCATAGTCCCAGAACTACATGTCCCCAATAGGTTTATAAGTCCCCTCTGTGGGCATCATATTTTAGTAATCACGCCAGTCATGACTTTATACCCCTGGCAAGGTATATTGGGTCCTCTCGATGGGGAGTATACATCGGAGTCAATGTTTATCTCACGTGGTTTTATGTTGATTAATAGTGGCTCCCACAGTCAGACTCTAGTGCATTTGATCAGGTTTTGAGTTATACTACAATATTCAGTCTCAACATGTTATGTTTGAAATTAGTACTTCGTCATTGCATCCAGTTCAGTTCATTTCAGTATATTTAAGTATTATTGTTATAATTCAGATTATGTCATTACTCAGTTATGTTTTGTTTAGCTTATATATTTGTTCAGTTATATTCTATATCCTGCATGCTCAGTACATTCCAAGTACTAACGCATACTCTATACTATATCATTTCATGATGTAGGTTTAGGTCCTCAGTTTTTAGATCATGCATAGATCAATTCTCGATCCATACTCAACATCATTAGTGGAGAGTCCTCATACTTAGAGGATAATAGACATGTTTTCTATTTCAATCTTTCATTTCAGTTTCAATTTTATCTAGGGTTAGTTGGGGACATGTCCCAGCATCGCTAGTCAGTAAAGGCTTTTTCAGACATAATTTTAGATTCAGCTTTAGCATTTGAGTGATTGTTTAGTACCACTATACTCTTATTCAGTATTTATATATTCAGACCAGTTTTGGGTATTCCCCACTATCAATTATAAATTGATTTAGCTTCCGCATTAGTTTATCTTTTCATAAATATGTTCAGTTGCTTATGATATGCCAGCTCAGGGTTAGCTTGGGGTCACTCGTGATCCTAGGTCTTGTGTTTACGTCAATGGGGTAGCCCCGGGGACTGACAAACTTGGTATTAGAGCATTAGGTTTAAGAATCCTAGGATGTCTGAAAGCCACACTAAGTAGAGTCCCTTTCACGGGAGGCTACAAAGTGTTTTAAGAAAACTTCACTTTCTTTGCTACTCTTATCGTACGTGAGCTATACTCCAACTTCTCGTTCTAATTCGTCAAATTATGTTTCAAATCATGCCTCCTCATAGAGCTTACGGAAGGAATGCTAATGGTCACAACGCTAACACACTTCCTCTAGTCCCAGACCATAACACACTTCCTTTAGTCCCAGACCATAAGGTTTCAAATACAGAGTTTAGGAATGCTATCCAGCTTTTGGTTCAGAGTGTAGCCAATCAGAAAAATCAGCATGCTCTAGTTCCTACGAATGCTAATAGTGGGTCATCCCCAGCCAGGGTCCGAGATTTTGTTCGGATGAATCCATTTGAGTTTCTAGGGTCGCAAGTTGGTAAGGACCCATAGAACTTTATTGATGAGGTTAAGAAAATATTTGGAGTGATGCAAGTGACTGGTAATGATAGGTAGAGTTGGCATCCTACTTGCTTAAGGATATACTCACATTTCGTTCACTCAGTGGAAAGAAAACAGGCGTACGGATATATATCTACTGTGACTTGGGAGTGTTTTACTAGAGCCTTTTTGGACAGGTTCTTCCCGAGAGAGTTGAGGGAGGATAAAGCTTAGGAATTTATGAATTTGAAACAAGGTACAATATCAGTCCAAGAGTATTGACTTAAGTTCACCCAGCTCTCCAGGTATGCTCCACACATGGTTGCCGATCCAAGGGCACATACGAGTAAGTTTCTGTTTGGGGTATCTAACTTGGTAAAGACAGAGTGCAGGAATGTTATGTTGTTACAGAATATGAATATATCTAGGCATATGACTAATGCTCAGCAGGTTGAGAGAGACAAGCTTAGGGAACTGGCTAAGGACAATAAGAAGGCTAGAATAGGAAACTATTAATACTCTCAGCAGAAATCGAGTGATGGAAATCGCTCACAATTTCAACAGAGATCTTCATCCCTAACACCTTCATCAGCTAGTTCTCCATCCCCCAGGTTTTGACAGAATTAGAAAGGTAGGGCATTAGGCTCTAAGTCTGAAAGGAGTGCTTTAGGTAACATGACTTTCCCAACTTGTCCAAAGTGTGGTAAGAACCATCCGAGCGAGTGTCTTGCAGGCAAGGAAGGGTGCTTTGGGTATGGTCAGTCTGGCCATAGGTTGAAGGATTGCCCTTCTTCTAGGCAGGGGTAGGAAGGTAGTAACAACAATAGGGATCAATCTACAGCTCCAAAAGCACCAGCAGGTCACCCAACTCAGTAGGGTGCTTCATCTAGTACAGGTGCCAGTCAGCGCCAGAATAGGTTGTATGCTTTCCAAGCTCGCCAGGACCAGGAAGATTCTCCTGATGTGGTCGCGGGTACGTTACGAGTCTTTTATTTATATGTTTATGCATTGTTAGATCCAGGGGCTACTCTTAATTTTGTAACTCCCTATATAGCAGTAAACTTCGGTGTTAGTCCTAAAACTCTTTCAGAACCTTTATCAGTCTCTACCCAAGTTGGTGACCCAGTTATAGCTAGACGGGTATACATAAATTATCCTGTCACTGTCTCTCAGAAAGTCACCTCAGCAAATCATGTAGAGTTAGAAATGGTAGATTTCGATATCATTCTAGGCATGGATTAGTTACATTCCTGTTATGCCTCAGTCGATTGTAGACCAAGGATCGTTCGGTTTCAATTTCCGAATAAGCCAGTCGTTGAATGGAAGGCTAGTAGCTCAGTTCCTGTGGGTCAATTTATCTCTTACCTTAAGGCTAGGAAGATGATCTCTAAATGGTATATCTATTATCTTGTTCGGGTTAAGGATTAAAGCTCCGAAACCCCAACTCTTGAGTAAGTCCTAGTAGTAAATGAGTTTCCAGAAGTGTTTTCAGAAGAATTTCCCGGAGTTCCTCCCGAAAGGGAAATCGACTTTGGAAGTGATCTCCTTCCAGATACCCAGCCTATTTCAATTACTCCTTCCAGAATGGCTCCAGTCGAGCTTAAGGAATTGAAAGGACAGTTGAAAGACCTTCTAGATAAGGGTTTCATCAGACCGAGTATCTCTTCATGGGGTGCTCCAGTGTTGTTCGTGAAAAAAAAAGATGGTTCTCTCAGAATGTGTA
This sequence comes from Solanum acaule, assembly GCA_036250505.1. Classification (NCBI taxonomy): domain Eukaryota; kingdom Viridiplantae; phylum Streptophyta; class Magnoliopsida; order Solanales; family Solanaceae; genus Solanum; species Solanum acaule. The sequence goes on from JAJOOR010010850.1 coordinate 21,859, forward strand.
TCGACTATCGTCAGTTGAACAAAGTCACCATCAAGAATAAGTATCCCATCCCCAGGATTGATGACTTGTTCGACTAACTCTAAGGTGCTAGTCATTTTTTGAAGATAAACCTTGGTTATCATCAGCTTAGAGTCAGAGATAGTGACATCCCGCAAACAACTTTCAGGACTCGGTATGGTCATTATGAATTTGTAGTTATGTCATTTGGACTAACCAATGCTCCTGCAGCTTTCATGGATTTAATGAACAGGGTGTTCAAGCAGTATTTGGACTTGTTCGTTATCGTCTTTATTGATGATAAGCTCATTTAATCTAGGAATGAGGAGGAGTGTGCGACTCATTTGAGAGTTGTTCTTCAAACTCTTAAAGATTGCCAATTATTCGCTAAGTTTAGCAAATGTGAGTATTGGTTACAATCAGTTTCTTCCCTTGGTCATTTGGTATCTAGCAAAGTGATCCGAGTGGATTCTCAGAAAATAGAGACAGTGAAACAATGGCCCAGACTTACCTATCCAACAGATATCAGAAGTTTCTTTGATTTGGCTAGTTATTACAGGAGATTTGTTGAAGGATTTTCATCCATTGCTTCCCCATTGACCAAGTTGACTCAGAAAAAGGTCAAGTTTCAGTGGTTAGATAAGTGTGAGAAAAATTTCTCAGAACTGAAGACTATGTTGACTACAGCTCCGATCTTGACCCTACCAGACGGTTATGTGATCTATTGTGATGCATCCAGGGTCGGCCTAGGTTATGTGTTGATGCAGCGAGTTAAGGTCATAGCTTATGCTTCTAGACAGCTTAAGGTCCATGAAAAAAACTACCAATTGAATACCTACACATCATCCCTTACAATGCCTTAATGAAGTCATCTCAATACTCGAGTGATAAATATTGTTGTATGTAAACCTAACTACAACAAAAGCGATTCCCAACAACCATCAAGTTGATCGTACACACGTCTACAACATGATATCAAGGACCTTGACACAATCATCCGGATGAATCCTTTAGCACTTAAGCATGATAAAATTCCAAGTCAATACTCGCTACAAATAGAAGTGAACCCGAATCAACCAACACACACTTATAATACCCAAACAATCATAGTTCTTAACAATATCTCCATCCCACAACATAAATTCCCATGAGCTTAAGTTATAACAAATTTGATATTTAGAAATCAGATACTCCTCGAGGGATATGTCCAAGCATACAACCCCTCCAACAACACTATCGAATTCTAGATTTAGCAATTGTAGATTACCTCTTAATAACAGTAGATTTAGACCCAATGATCCCCACATTCAACCACACACAATCAATACATGACCTCGACGACTAGATAAATGTTAAGATTGTCAGACAACCATAGATTACGCAGGGTAACTCTTCTATGGATTCTCATAAGCAAGGTGATATACGTAAGACCACTGAAATACTTAAACAACTCCAAGACAACACCAATTATGTCATTCGAAATAACCAAATCTTCCCACTCAACCAAGAGAACCTCGCAGGATTTGGTACCCCTAATCCACCACTAGGAATCCACCCTCAAAAGTGAAAACGCACGAGAGCATAGCTAGTGAATCATACTCACAAGCATAGCTAGTGAATCATACTCACAATACTAACAACCATCATAACACTCCGACCATTTACCTTATTATAACCCAACACTTTTTAAATGAAACCTTTCTTAGGTACTTAACAATCAATAGTAATAAATTTTGCGACTCAACCCAAGTGTAAGTTCTTTCAAATGCTCAATACCGGATACAATTGATCATTACTCACCTTGCCAATTCATACCTTGAAAAATACATCATCACGAATGTAGACTTACAATGAAAACTTTGAATTGTAATTTCCACCGTATAACACAATCCCTTTCTCTATCAACATTAACTTGTACCTTGAAGATTCTTATGAATTCCTAGATCTTTGTTTATCATTGACCGCATCTCCATCGATCTTACAATATCCTTCGCTAAAATTCAATCGTACTCATTACTAAACTTAAAACAAAAACAGAGCACTTATCATCACACTCGAGCTAATGTCCGCACACACCTTTCTCAAGTCTTTTTCAATAGTTTTTTATCAACCTGATGGATCTGTGACACTATTACCATAGCCACAACAAAACGAATGAAATCACGCGTCTCTGAACCCAATTGTCTACCCCTCTAAAGATATATCTTTAGCCTTTGCAATCAAATGAAATATTCTTGCTCTAGCCTCTCTCTAAAGTTTGTACTATATCCCACTATTTTTCTCCATTATAACTCTAGCTCTTTAAAATTCGGTTCAAGTGTGTGTCCCACCATCTCTTAAAACTTTCCATACAACCACTTTACTCGCAAAATATTGGAAAACCACAATCTTAGATACTCACAAGTCGTAATTACTATACAAGAATTCCCTTAACCAACAATCTTATTGTATAGTTGCATCCCATCACAATCCATCACGAACTCTTATTACCATTACGCTCAGTCAGCCCTAACTATCACTATGAAGTCAACATTTTCATCAACATGACACCTAAAACTCAGGTATACACATCAAATTTAAAGGATAAACTCAATCTTGGTACGCACTTTCTTACTAAAATCTTCAATTTCCTTCATCCAAGTATACTCATTGGGACCTTTCTTATCCATAAGCTTGTCATTCCGGTATCAATCCACTCATTTATGGCTTAAGGTAAAATCATCAGTCCTCATACTACCCTCCTTCTTCTTAACAAACAAGACAGGAGCACCCCACGGGGAAGCACCACGATGGATGTTACCTTTATCAAGAAGCCCTTGGATTTTAGCTTTAAGCTCTCTCAATTCTGACACCACAGGAATAGACTCAATAGAGGGGGATTCGACCTCAACATCCTGAATATAAGCCAATTGCATCAAACAATCCTGCCCCACCAGTTTTCTACCCCGCACGAAAGATATGACCTTAGCTGACTTAGGCTTGTACTCCCTTCCCACTCTAACCTTTCCCTACCTGGGATCTCTAGAGTACTAACTTAGTATTAGAATTAAGCCCAGTACAAACAAGTCACGCCTAAGAATATATAAGGTCAGTCATATCCAGCATAACCAAATCAACCCAACTCTGAAAATCCATAAACACAACAGGACAACACGATATACATGAGTGACTATGACTGACTCTTCAACTGGGTAGAAACATAGATAGAAGCATCAAGTATATCACAAATCACATCAAATCCCAAGGGAATTGAACTGACACATACGAATAAGTAGAACTCGGATCAAACAAAATAATAGCCATCCGAGCACAGACAAGAGTAGCTCTTGTGACCACTGCATCACACCTTCAAACTCGGTCTTACTCGGAAAAACATAAAATTGATCCTTGTTCTCTTGACGGGCAACCTCATTGCCTAGCTACACTACTCCTCTACCTGCATTACCATTTCCCCGGCCTCCACGGCCTCACTGATTTCCTCCTCATATGTCAGGTTCTCCACAATTTTAACACACTTATAACTTATATTTGATTGTTGAACACTAAATTAGATCGCGGGGGTTAGTTCGAGTACGATTCGGAGTTCATAATTGTGACTAGGGGAAAACAGGGGAGACAGGGCTGAGATTTTGTCTTGCCATGTCCCGTTCTAGCAGGTAAAATCCCGCACTGGCAAGATTATCCTGCCCCAGCAGCTCCGACGAAAACAGAGCCCCTGCCAACTACTTCTGGGGTTCCTCTCTTTTCTATAATTCCACCTAGATTACCCGTCTATAACTAGGCATTTAAGAAAATCCCTTTAGCTAGGACAATCATTGTCTACCCCCCGATCAACCCAACGAAGTACGCACTTTAGAATACTTTTACATCGTTTCAACACTACCACACACATATCCCCAGGATATACCCAGACTCTCACACAGTTATCAGTTGGTCGCAACGCACGTCCAGATTCTCGCTTACGAACCACATCGTAATTTATCTAGACCCTTGCACCTAATCTCGTGATGAATTCTTTTCACGACACTCAAGTAGTTACAACTTGCAGACAAGTCCAAATTCTTTAATTAGTTCGTTCCATAGATGACTGTTACTGATCATTTATGCCTTATATGCCCCCTAAAGCCAAATATCAATTGGAACCTTCTCAGTTCTAATTAACTTCCTTGTGTCCCTTCAGTCAAGACTATGGCGTCTAGTTCACGCCGTTGAGATACCAATTGGATCGGGAGATACCAATTGGACTCAACTCATACCACAAGCGACAATAGTAGTTAGCGATCCCCACAAAACTACTATTTTTAATCATAGAACTTGATCGAACCCAATTTTTAACCACCACAATCTTTAACTGATGGTAACCAGACCTTAAATCAATCTTAGAGAAAACCAATGCACCTTGCAATTGGTCAAAAAGGTCATCTATCCGAGGCAATGGATACTTGTTCTGAATGGTGACCCTATTCAACTATCGGTAGTCTATACACATCCTCTCTTGCTAGTAATGGTGTTATCGCTATTGTTGCTCTAGCTCGGACCATAGAGTGAAGGAGGAAAGATACTAATTTATATCACCCAAATACTAATTGGATTCAAGTCATAGCACGAAGAAGTAGAAAGAAGTGAGTTTTTCCTAAGTCCTATAGCCTCTCAAAGAAAAGTACGGACGTCATCGTACCATTCCGCAACACTCTACTAGACTAGTTTTGGTACAATGAGATCAACGAACCTAGGGTTCTGATACCAACTTTGTCACGACCCAGACCGTCGTAATTGGCACCCACACAAACCCTCCGGTGGGAAAACCATTACTACAACCCAAACAAAAAACACAACCAAATACTAAGGCATTTAAAAATACGGAAGCAGGTTTAAATGACTATAAAAATGGAGTCCCCATAAACTCCAAGGTTTTAACAAACAACTAACCAGCTAATGCGGAAATTCAACCCCTAGAACCTGAAAGTTATTATACCAAAACTCTACTAACGACAAGTCTAAGAACAAGGGGTAAAAACCCGAAACTAAACAACACCTTTAAGAAATAATTTGAGTCCGAAAAGAGTGGACTTAAACAAGAAAGATCTATGGAAGCCTGAAAGAACTGGCTCACCCTTGAATCCAATCACGCTCATTAGTCACCTAGCTGAAGTCTATCAATAGCCACCTGAAGATGCCTTGTACTCAACAAAGAAAGAGCAAGTGTAATATCAGTACACAACCACAGTGTATTGGTAGGATCACACAGCTATCACAATAAGTGAAACACATGCAAGTAACCACAACATTATAAAACAGGCATATACCGAGCATATACAATATTAGTCATCTTTTCAGGATCAACGTAGCATCCCACATTCTTCATAATACACATTGTTTATCAATTTAGAGCAACATATAGTCTTCCAATATCAATCATCATTAGATATGAGCGTAATCATCACAAATAGATACACAACACAATTCAATGGTCCTCTCACTGAACCCAATTCAATAGTCCTCTCATGGAACCCATACCCAAACTGTTAGCATATCGGAACATGGTACCCGATCCAATGTTCATGCCGGAACGTGGCAATCGATCCAATATTTATGCTGAAACGTGGCAACCGATCCAATCAACAAACCACAATCACAATCACAATGTATATTCTCACAATCATACAACAAGAGGTGATTCATGGCATAAAATTATTCAATTATCCTCATTTACGATTAGGGTGATCAATAATGCAACATTCGCATACATACATGCATTATAATTATCAATTACAAACATATATCACACTGACATGAAATCACAACCATCACTTACCTCGAATCCAAGCTTGAATCCCCTAAGGCACTTGAATCTTCCCTTTCCAAATTCTTTCAGCTTGTTCTAGGTCTACAACAATTAATATGCGCAAGGATCAACAATCAAAGGTCTAATTATTCGAATTATAACAAACCCAATAACCATAGACCAAACCCAAGATCCTACTACCCAATTTAGGGTTTTTCTACCATTAGTTTTAGATTAAAACCCTTTCCTAACAATAATTAACCACGAATTTACATTCTACGGTTCAAAAAATGGATTCGGGGAGTGAAAACTTTACCTTTAGCCTCAAGAATGGTGGAAAATTGTCAAGAAAACCCCTGGGGTCGTTCCTTAGCTCTCAAAGTTGAAAAGTGCAGAATAAAACGTTTTTGACGTTTATTTATGACTTAAAGTCGCGTCGGACCCGCCAAAGTGGTCCTCACCCCGCCACAATGTCCTTGCCCTAGCAGCAGAAATCCCTCCCCAGCGGCTTGCACGGAACCAGTGAGCTATTTTAATAATTCCAAGACCCCCTTTCACAATACGCCTTCATCCCATGACACTCAGAAAATACCCATTCACACTAAGATCAATTTCGGGAGTTCTATTCGCCCGAATTCAATTCCATAAAGTCGTACGGGTTCTTTAACGTCTTAGCTATCTATTCATAAAATCAAAATCATAATTAAATCATCCAGTTGTTACCAGATTTCCTTAGACTTTATTGACTTCGATTTCGTCCAAATCTGGACTAGGTTAGGAAGTTCCAAGTTACTACCAAAAGTTTTCTGACCCTAATTCTTTCTCCATTGTCTTTTTCCTAACGACGGAATCAGGTCATTACAGGTAATAACAATAGCTGTGGTTTCTGACAAAGATACTCAGGTGAATGCAGGAACTCTGGAAGATCTCATCTCTACTGTGAGTATTCTAACTTCAAAGGCCATACTAAGGATCAATGTTACAAACTACATGGCTACCCTAGGACGAAAGGAGGTGCATCTCATTCCAATAGTGCTACTACTGGTGAAATTCAGTCTACTGAGGCTGGAGTCTATGACTATTCTGTAAATTCTAACACTATATCTCTTACTTCACCATCTACCATTCCTCCAGCAAGTACACAGGGCCTGTCATTGTTTACACCTGAGCAATAACTTAGGTTCTTCAAATGTTGAGCAAGGGCAAGGAAGTGGAAACTATGACAAATGTTGCAGCAACTAGTACCTCAGGTACCATTACTGCACTCATGTTTGATGTGGTGAGCCATAACTGGATTGTTGACACATGTGCTCCAAACCATATGGTTCATAATCTCAGTCTATTGAATCAACATCAAGATCTTAGTGATCAAGGTCATTTAAAAGTAAATTTGCCCACAGGAGTCAAGTCTCTATCAGTCATGTTGGTGACTCTCTAGGGGATAAAATAGTAAATGATGTTCTATTTATCCCTAAATTCAAGTACAACCTTCTTCTGTTTCACAATTAACAAAGCAATTGAGATGTGTTGTGTTAATTTTTCCTAACTTATATATCTTTCAGGATCTCTTTAGTGGGAATGTCTTGGGTAGTTGTAAATAAAATCAAGGTTTATATATGCTACAGGCAACGCTCAATCTCCAACAAAAAGTACCAGTTGCTAGCAAGTCCCTGGCATTCCTAGTTCTATCAATTTTACTCCTTCGGTTTCCACTACATGTCACTCTTGTTTTGTAACTAGTTTTTAGCATATGAGATTTAGACATGCTCCTCTTAAGACTCTAAGTAAGATAGAATGTCTACCTATTGTACAAGATATGACTCATAAATGTATTGTTTGTCCCATTGTTAAACGGACCAAATTGCCATTTCCATCTAACTCGTCTACTTCTACTTCTATTTTTTCTATTGTTCATAGTGATGTGTGGGGACCCTATAGGTATCCTAATCATGATAATAAAAGATACTTTCTCACTTTAGTAGATGATATGTCCAATTATACCTGGATCTTCTTAATGCACACCAAGTCTGACATGGCACAAACTCGGTTTGAAAAAAATGTGAGGTGTCTTAGAAAACGAAACTGAGTTCTTTAACTCTCATGTCCATGAGTTATTAACAAATCATGGAATTCTATGGGTTTAACCAAATATTGTGAACGCCAATTTAACAAATTGTTTGTAAAGAGAAAATAACATTTAGAATTATTTTTTTAAAAAAAAATAATTTTAATTATCAAAAGAATAGTTTGTGTGCCTTTTTTAAAATTTATTTTAAATTATTCATAAACGGATATAATGAAAATCAACACCCATGTGCTTAGAGAAATAATAAATATTGCCGTTGGTCATTTCATAATGGTTCCCCAATATGGTTTAGAGTCACTAAAAAGTGGGTTTGAAATAAAATAATAAACTTAAGAGGAAGGGGTTGAAGGTTGGGGGTATAGTTTGTTAAATTTGTGAAGGAGATTAAAAGTGCTTATTATAATCAAACTAAAATGATCAAATTTGCTCAAGAGTACAACTAGTGACAGATTTATGATTTTATTTTGATAAGTTCGATTAATTTTTAATGTTTTTAGTACTGAACTTATCAGACTTTTAAGGTTCTGAGTTAAAATTTAATTGTTGTTGAAATTTTTGTCATTTCTTACATAAAATATTATACTCCCAATAAAAAATATTGAGCTTGGTGCTACTGCGCAAATAATATTTTACTGAATTTTGCAAGGTGCATGGAACCAAAAATGGAAAAAAGTTTATACCATTAAATATAATGTCATAATTGATGATAACTTTTTAATTCGTAATCGATCTAGTTTGGTGGTAAAATTAATTAGAATGTCTTTACCATGTTGGTTTATTTAATTTCTCATAAAATATTATAGCAGATTCAACAAAACAAAATAGGATAAACATGATAACAATTAAATTTGGAAATAAGTATTGAAATAGAACTAGAATATCAAGATATATAATTTTAAGCAATTCATAAGTAAAGTTGCTCCTTCAAAACGAGAGTAAGAGGCTATAACTATTTTATTTTTAATTTAATACTAAGATGATAACATTGGAATCAAGCATCTAGGGCAACTTTACTCTTCATCAATCATTATTTCAATATATTCGATAGCATTTAGCAACTCTTCGCTCTGCAAAAAAAAAACAAAGAAAACGTGTTTATCATATATAGGATATACGTTATACATATTGTTAACTTTAATATATATGATGAGATGAAAACTAACCTCTTCAACCAATTGGTCAACCTCCTTAAATAGTTTTTCTTCATTAAAAGTTTAGCAAGTAGATATACTCCTCCTTTCAATCAACAATGTGTATTTCATACAGAGCAATGCATGTTGTAGCATAAGTGCCTTCTTTTCTATTTCCTTCAATTCTCTAAAAAAAATAGTAAGCAACATAAGAAAAATTCATGAAGAATGATAAATAAATAAAATTTGACATAGAAATAGTTTAACCATTCATAAAAAATATATGTTTTGTAATCGTGAAAATAAGACAAATCATATTTTATAATATATACATAAAAATAACTTTTGATGCACAATTGATGGATGTTATTAGTTAAGAGCATGATGGGGAGAGAAAACAAAAATAAACTCACTTGATAAGTGCCTTTTGTCTCTCAAATTCTCTAAAAATGGTAAGCAATATAAAAAAATTCATGAACATATGAAATAAATAAGAGTAACTTATATACACTAATAATGTAAAAAACAAACTCACTTGATGACAAGTTCCTGTTGTGAACTAAAACCCCTTCTTGAAGAAGCCATTGAAACAAAAGAGGAAAATAAGAATCAAGATGGTGTCATTGTTCTTATTTTTCATATGACTTGGTTCTCATAAGAGGAGAAAGCCCTTTAAATAGATGAATTTCATAATGTTCTTACCAAAAGTAATAGTCAAAGTTCAAGAAAATGATAAGATATCAGTCAACTGTGAAATTAATAAATTAATGAATTTTGAAAATTTTGCATATCTCAAAAATATGGTAAAATAATGATTTTGTTGCTCAAACTAAATAAATCTAACCGAAAGAGCCGTTAATCAAGAATCTAAATATATATATATTTAGAAATAAATTTAAAATGTAACAACTACTTTCCAAATGGGGGTGAGCAAATATTGTGAGTGCCAAATTTGAGTTGTTTGTAAAGAGATAGTAGCATTTAGAGATTTTCTTAAAAGAGTAATTCATGTAACTTTATTATATATACTATAAATTATCCATAATATCCTTTCTATTTCATATTAACTAAATTTTTGAGGTTTTTTCATTATTCAAAATAATTTAATTGTTCCAAACTCAAGAGGGATGTTTGGACTTTTTTCCATATTTGTCCTTTCATTTTTGAAGTTTTATGTTTTTTAGGAAATGAATTGCACTACTTAAAAATTTATATTTATGATTTTACAAAAAACAATAATGAAAATTATGATATAAAGTATGTCCTTGAATGATTTTTTTAATATGTGTGCATTGACTCACAAATTTAGTTAATATGGAATAGAGAGAGTATTGTTTATTTGACATCGTAATTATTACTTGTACTACTTTCTCTATTTCAATTTATGTGACACACTTTTCATTAGTTAGTTCAAAAAAGAATGACATATTTTCGTGTTTGACAAATGTTTATTGACCCTACCAATATTATTTGGCAAAACGTCCATAAATGTGTACTCTTCTATTTAAAAATATATTTATTTTAAGGGTAATTTTGAAACATTGAAAAATCTTTTCATATTTCATAAATCTCGTGCTAAATACATCACATAAATTAAGCAAAAGTAATTAATTTGCATGCGCGATTATTAAATAAATTAGTTTATAAATTTTATTATTTAGAGATAGCTTTCTATCGATAAATAATGTCCAATCTACGAATTCAAGCAATACCACTTCCTGCACGATAATTTGAATTTTTGTCATTTCTGACATAAGAATTTATAGTCCAAATAAAAAATATAGAGTTTGGTGCTATTGCGCAAATACTTGTATTTTACTGAGTTTTGCAAGGTGTGTAAGAATGGAAAAAAAAATTATACCATTAAATGTGAAAATTGATGATAACTTTTTAATTCGTAATCCATTTGGTTTAGGTGTAAAATTAGTTAGAATATCTTTACCGATGTTGGTTTATTTAATTTCTCATGAAATATTATAGTAGATTCAACAAAACAAAATAGGATAAACATGATAACAAATAAATTTGGAAATAAGTTTTGAAATAGCACTAGAATATCAAAATAATTTCAGCCAATTCACAAGTAAAGTTGCTCCTCCAAAAGAGAGTAAGAGGCTATAACTATTTTATTTTTAATTTAACACTAAGATGGTAACATTGCAATCTCATTAAAAGCTTCTTGGGCAACTTTACTCTTCATCAATCATTATTTTTGTATATTCGATAGCATTTAGCAACTCTTCGTTCTGCAAAACAAACAAACAAA